>JACEEZ010013456.1:0-2500 GCA_016584305.1 Chionoecetes opilio | reverse complement strand
GAGGCAGGCTGGAGGAGGAGGAGGAGGAGGAGGAGGAGGAGGAGGAGAGGAGGAGGAGGAGGAGGGAAAATAAAGGATGACCATAAAGAAAGTGATGGGATGTGGAATAAGAGTGTAAGAGAGAAAAGAGAGAGAGAGAGAGAGAGAGAGAGAGAGAGAGAGAGAGAGAGAGAGAGAGAGAGAGATTCCTGGAAACCCTTTTTTTGTGTCTTCGTGGTAAGCTATTTCAAGTATAGAATGGCTAAGACCGAAAGAGGAAATGATGAGACGTGGGGGCGGAATAGGAGAGGAAGGAAGGGTTAGATGTGATAAAGGAGAGGATGAGAAAGGTGGAGAAATGAAGAGGGAAGGAGGAGGAGGAGGAGGGGGAGGAGGAAGAGAGGAAGGAAGAGGGAGGTGAGAGGATTGGTGTAAGAGAGGTGAGCAGGATATGGAAATTCTCCCCCAAGTCTTTTCTGATCTGTGTTCATTCTCTTGTGGATTCATGACTTCTATTGAGTATATGTCTCTCTCTTCTCTCTCTCTCTCCTCTCTCTCTCTCCTCGGTCTCTCTCTCTCTCTCTCCTCTCTCTCTCTCTCTCTCCTCCTCTCTCTCTCTTCCCCTCTCTCTCCTCGTCTCTCCTCTCTTCTCTCTCTCTCTCTCTCTTCTCTTCTCGTCTCTCTCTCCTCTCGTCTCTCTCTCTCTCTCCTCTCTCGCTTCTCTCTCTCTCTCTTCTCTTTTTTTCTCTCTTTCCCTTCATTGTCTCATTGTTCTTTTTCCCTCCCACCCTCGCCCTCGCCTCGCTCTCTCCTCTCTCTCTCTCTCTCTCTCTCTCTCTCTTCTCTCTCTCCTCTCTCTCTCTCTCTCTTTTCTCTCTTTCCTTTCTCTCTTCTCTCTTTCCTCCCTCTCTCTTCTCTTTCTCTTCTCTCTCTATCGTCCTTCCATCCTCTCACCCTCTCTCTCTTTCTCCTCCCCCTCCTCCTCCCTCTCTCGTCTCTCTCTCTCTCTCTTCTCTCTCTCTCTCTCTCTCTCTCTCTCTCTCTCTCTTCTCTCTCTCTCTCTCTCTCCTGTATCTCTCTCTGTATCTCTCTATCTCGTTCAATTTGTCGATAGTCGATTCGCATGTCAAATTTCGCTCCAAGTACGCTTTGAAGTTCCCTCATTAATTATTGTAAGTGGCAATACCTTAATTTCTGTTTAATAATAATAATAATAATGATGATGATGATGATAGTAGTAATAATTGTAAATATGATTGCTTTCGGTCTGCAAACATGCCTTTTTTTTTCTTTTTTGAGGTGTCACCCAAGAAAGAAAAAAAAAGAAAAAAAGAAAGAAGTCAAATAACAAAGACTGCCATAAAAGATAAATGACTTTTCTCTCTATTTTTCTCTTTATTTTTTGCTCTTTATTTTTCTCTTTATTTTTATCTCTTTATTTTTATCTCTTTATTTTTATCTCTTTATTTTTTTCTCTTTATTTTTATCTCTATTTTTCTCTTTATTTTTCTCTTTATTTTTCTCTCATTATTTTTCTCTCTATTTTTCTCTCTATTTTTCTCTTTTTATTTTTCTCTTTATTTTTCTCTTTATTTTTCCTCTTTATTTTCTCTTTATTTTTCTCTCTATTTTTCTCTTTATTTTTCTCTTTATTTTTTCTCTATTTTTCTCTTTATTTTCTCTTTATTTTCTCTTTATTTTTCTCTTTTTATTTTTCTCTTTATTTTTCTCTTTCTTTTTCTTTTTATTTTTCTCTTTATTTTTCTCTTTATTTTTCTCTTTATTTTTCTCGTTTATTTTTCTCTCTTTATTTTTCTCTCATTAATTTTCTTTGGGTGTGAAAAGTGACGTGTGTGTTGAGAGTCATCAGTCATCCTTCTTTGTGTCTCGTGGTCTTCTATCATTATATGCAGGGAGAACAGGCAATTTTATATCATTTATTATCATTTATTATCATTTTTGTGTCACTTTGTCGCTGGGGTATAATGGTCTTGGTAATGATGATGATAATGATGATTGGAATAGTAATGTGGCAGTGAGTATGATGACATGATAGTGACATCGATAATATGAAAAATGGGAGTGATACCTATAATCGTGTGTGTGTGTGTGTGTGTGTGTGTGTGTGTGTATGTGTGTGTGTGTGTGTGTGTGTGTGTGTGTGTGTGTGTGTGTGTGTGTGTGTGTGTGTGTGTGTGTGTGTGTGTGTGTGTGTGTGTCAACTTACCCTCATGTCACTTCATCATCACCACCACACCACATCACCACCACCACACCACACCACCACAAGACCGCCACACCACCACCACACCACACCACCACCACACCACACCACACCACAACCACACCACACCACCACAAGACCACACCACCACCACCACCACCACACCACACCACACCACCACAAGACCACATCACCACCACAAGACCACCACACCACCACCACACCACACCACACCACAACACCACACCCACCACCACAAGACCATCACAAGTTTTTTCACCAAATGGGCAAATTTTC
>JACEEZ010013454.1:12500-39150 GCA_016584305.1 Chionoecetes opilio | reverse complement strand
TTTATTTTTCTGAAGACTTTTTGAGACAGTCTACTAATTCACTATCATTCCTGCTTACTTTTCAGAGTTTCCAAGTCTCTTTTCATGGTGAACATGCTTCACATTTTCGATGATAATATAATTGAACTTTTTTGTCCTGAAGCGTTTTTTGAAACGTCTAGAATGGGGACATGGTTCCGACTTGGCGGGCTTCAAGTAAGGTTAACCAGGAGGCATGGCTTGGAGGACTGACAAAATGTTAATCTCCGTCGGATACTGCCTGGTGAAAATGATGCACAGTTTCTTTGGCGGGTGCCTGTGGCGTTTCCATTTTAACGGACATTCCAGGCCTCCTACGTTGAAGTTCCACAGCTACCCACGCCCACCGGATTCTGGTCCCGGATTCTTCTCTACATCACCAGCCTTAAAACAATAGCTTCGAGAGGAGTCGGCTGCTACTCTACCTCTCCACTCCAAAAACCCGACTTTCTCTGAACGCACGCCCTTTCGGGCCGGCTGGTCTTCCGGCAGTGGTGGTCTCCTCGAGGGTCTCCAACTTCGCCAGTCGATCGTCCGGTCCTTCTCTCGCCGATGAAATACGACACCTGAAAAAGATTTTTTTTTTAAATTATATGTATGTAAAATTATATAATTAATTTTAATAACATTTTTTGGAAAAGGGGGATAACTCCCATAAAGCTGCCACTGCCACAATGCCTATCACATGTTTTCTAATCTAGGCTTTTATACCTTCCCAAAAAACACTATTAGCATTCTCGCCCTAATTTGATACCGACCAACCCCCCCGGCTGATCGCCTAAATAGGGGTTGTGCATACTAGGAAAACTCTCCTGTTCGACTGTTGGGTATGTGGGATGGGTCCCATTATTACCTTACCCCAGCACTAGTGAACATTGAAACGTTAATTATTTTGATCACCTTTCCTTCGGTAACCCCCCAAAATAATCGGCTCCTATTATTAATTGGAAAGGTCCATCAACGTCTTTGAAGGTATTACTAACTATTTAGACACCATTTCCCTCAGTATTCAGCTGTGCCTTTAGTCCATTAACGTTAAACTGATACCAATATTATTTACTACTACAGCAGCTACCCTACATTTTATCTTCCCAATTGGACTAGGGGTTGAGCTTGTCATTGGTTTGAGCCTCATTATTGGCGAGAAAAACCCGTATGGCTATGTTCACTTTATTAATTATGGGTAGTTTGTAATAATTCAACTATCTCTCTTCTTATGAAGGATCTTTGTGCACCACTGTCAAATTTGTCTTTGCTATGACTCCCTGACCATTAGGGCCCCACATTCAACTGGGAAAGCGGGCCCGCTGCTGCCCTACCCCCTTATTAGTGACTGCCTTTTTTAAATATTTTTGGGGTCTATTTTAATTTTATAAACTTTTTAGGACAAAGAGCGATGTTATGAAAAGTTTTTTGTTTTCATTTCCTAAAAGTTTCCTTAATTTTATGGGGGCATGGCATTTGAAGCTGTTTACCACGGAGAATGGTTGGGGCAAATCCCAAGGTACATTAACCTTTAAACTCCCCTTGAACAACTGAAAAATTATTATTTTTGGGGGGGGGCGTTTTTTTCCCGTCCCTAAGACAAAATTTAAATTATTCGTACTTAACCTAAATCGCCCTTGTGTGGGGTTTGTATCCTTTTATTTGGTGGGCCCCCTAAGGGGTTTTTTACTGGTGGGGCTGAGAAGTTTGAATCGGAAATTACAGGCTTTTTGGATTTGCGAAACAGGCGCAGGATAACTACCCACAAACCCGGGGGAATCCTTAAACTTTTGGGGGGGGCCCTGTTTATGGGCGGTTTTCCCTTCCCGGGCCCGAAAATAATCGGGGATCTCCTTGGGGGGGGGTTTTTGGGGAAATACCTTAAAATTTTGGGGGTTAAAAAATTTATACTGTGGGTTTGGAATAGGGAGCACACCCCAGTAACCCCTCAAATTAAATTTACTTTATCGGATATCTTGGGACATTCGTGTCATTTTTTGTAACCTTTAATGAAAAAATTTTTTTTTTACCCCCTTTTTTGGTTCAAATTTTAACTTCAATTGCATTTAACCCCTTCCTTTTTTTTTTCCCCCATTTTTTTTTTAAGCTTTAGCAACCTGATTTAAACTATTATATCTATGGGTTATTTCCCAGCTGCTTCATCACCGAAATTATAAAAAAAAATTCGGTCCCCCAACCTAATATACCCACTAATGTTTTAAGCCCCTTTCCCGGGTCATGTTTTTAAAATTGATTAACTAAAATGAAAAAATTAAATGCAAATTACGTTACAAAAAACATTGTTAGTTGAAAATTTTTAATTATATTTAATTGGGGGAAACGCTTTTGGCGGGCCTCCAAGGGCATAACCGGGCCATCCCCCAAAACCCCCACTTTAGTTTTACAACTCCCCAAAGAAACGAAAACCTCTGATTTTTTATCTACCCCAAAGGGTGTTTGGCATATGGTATTAAAAAAGCCGGGGTCATTTTTGGGGCGCTTCGAAGAAACCCCGCCCCCAAAAGCCTCTTTCCCAGGGGGTTTTGTGGTAGGCTCATAATTACCTCACTTAACCCCACTTTAAAACCCCCAAAAATCCCCAAATTTTTCCCTCTGCTAGGCCCAATTTTGGGAATCTATTCACATCTTTATTTAATCTGATTTCTTCCCTATTCAATAAAACCCCGGGCCCTATCACCCGAACAAAATCCCAGCTAACCCAACTAACTAGGATATTTTCCCGGGTGATGGGGGGGTTTTGTTTAAAATGGCGGGAAATTTTTTTGGAAATCAATACTGAAATTGACTTGTGATCCTTTTGGGGCCCGCCGGGATCGATGCCGCCCGTGAATGACAAGAGCGGAGGTGGGGGCTTTAACCCGTGGTCGCCCGTCAAGGGGGTTTTAAAACACACCAGTAATTTTAAACGGGGCCCGGAAAAAAAATTTTTAATCAGGGGTGTTGTTTTTAACACAGCCCCTCTATTTTTTAACACTATTTTATGTACAAAATTAACGTATGTACAAAATTTCTCATTAAAAGAGATGTTAACTCGGTGGGGGGCTGGTATAAAACTTGTTAAAAGAAAAACAAGCACTAAATTAGAATTGGGATGTTATCCTCAGGGAAAGGGCCCTGGGGTACTGATTCTCCCTGTATGGGGTCGGGCAGCGATCGCCACCCTCCCTATAGCCACTACAGAAATCTTAGTGGTTTAAATTTATGGGCGCAACCAATGATGGCGCCCCAAAATTAAGGTGCTAATTATTAATTTTTGCAATGTTTTTTTAACCACGGGGAATTTTTAAAATTTATCCTATCCCAGTTTTTTCATTTATTTAAAAATTCCCTTTAAAAAAAAATTTTTCCCCCATTACCTTATAATTATTATATACATCCCTTTAAACCCCTTATATTATATCACCCCTATTGTTTTGTTTACATTTAAGTTCATGCCCAATTTCCAGAAAAATCTCAAGAGGAAACCCATACTGTGTTTCTCTTGAAAACTAAAGGGATTGACATTTTTCCCTCATGAGTATCGGTGAGCAGTCCCAATGGGTTTGATGTCCCTGGGTACTCTCGGGGATCCTGTAGAACTTTTGGAATACCTTAAAAACGTAAAAATCTACAGGGTCCCCAAGGGAAATTTGTTTTGGGAAAGGGCGCTCGGGGTTTAAAAAGGCGGGGTTTTTTGTCTCGACGGGACGCTGGAGAAAATCGAGGGGGATTCGCCTCCCAGGCTGGCGGGGAAACCCGGGGGACCCACAGGGCTCTTCACCCCGGGCCTAAAAACCCTCCTGAGGAGAGACAAGGAAAAATTTATGTCAGGGCCCCCTCGCTGAAAATGCCCAAGGGCCCATTTGAACGCAAATGACCCCCGGGACCCGCCTCCCGGGGGCCCTGAAGAACCCCCTTTCCCAAAGTCTCCTTCTCGGGCGAGTGCTTTCGAAAGAAAGGGGGGCCCTCTTTCGGACATGGATGGGCGATGGCTCGTTGGGCTAGTACTTTGGGCATTTGTTTCACGGTGGACCCTCCAACTAGCATTTTCACCCACTGGGTTACAGGCAGGGGATGCCGATCCCCCATTGCCCAAACCCCCCCCCTCTCTTGACAAAGGGTCAAGGGGGCTGTGAAAATTTTTGAAGGGTGGAAAGGCGGGCTGGTTTTTGAAACCCATCAGTGCGGAAAGTTTTCCTAAAAGCTGGGGGTGGGCCCCTGATCCCGGGTTTCATGTTTGCCCCTACTGCCGGGTGGCAATCGGGTACCATTCCCCCCCTGACTGGAAAAGGGGCGGGTCGCCCCCTATCGGGAAAAGGGAAAGGGACCGTCAGGACGGGCCAAAAATTAAACCGCGGTATTACACGCTAAAGGGGTACAGGAAAGGGGGCTTCCCCCTCTATTGCTGACAGAATTTTCGCAGTCATCTGGGGAAGCTCAGAGCCTCCCCCCAGTCGGGGGTTCACGCCTGGTAAGTCAAAACGGACCGTATCCTAGGGGTTGGGTGTCTGGTGGAACGCCGCCCGGTGATTTTCAAAGGGGGAGCTTCAGCCTATGTTGATCTAAAAGAAGGGGGTTTGACTCGTGCATCGTGATCACTCGGGGGAAACTTTCTGCGTTTTTCGGGGGATTCCCCCAAGGACAAATTGTTTTTGATAACTGGTCGGGAATTCGGGGACAAAGAGGCTGGGGAAGTGTGGGGCGGGTTAACCCAAAGTTTTCTTTCCTGTAAATTTACAGGATTTAGGCAAGGGTGCGCCCTTGCCCCTCCTTTTAAACGCTTGTATGGCCCGGGAAATTGGAAACAATTTGTAAAATAAAAGTGTTTTGGGGGGCCCCATCCTTTGGGCAACACCAAGATCACGGGGGGGGGGAATCTTTTTTTTTCCCGGGAAATGTGACCCAACCCTTTTGCTGATTTCGCTGGGGCCCCCTGGTGGGCTCTCGGGGCCTGCCCCGAGGGGGGCAAAGCCTTTGGGACTTGGGGTCTCCGGGCTCAAACCAAGGTCCGGGAAATTTTGGGAAGATTTCCCTAGATGAACCCATTACGCCCTGTTCATGGCGTGGGGCGAGGACTTGAATCTTGGAAAGTTTAACATACCTTGTAGCGCGTCCAAAATGAGGGGGGGTTCCACGCCCAAAAGAATCTTACGGCGGTTTGGGCTAGCCCACGGTGTTATGGACTCGCCCCGCGGAGTTTTTGGGGCTTTGGTCGGTACCTGTCCAGGAGGAAAAAGATCCGGATTTTCCCAACCCGCTTGTGATCCCTTCTTACTCTAGGGTTTTGTGACCCATGGACACAAAATTAGTAAATTGAAAGACAAATAAATTCCTTTTGGGTAAAAAGTGCTTCGCAGAATCATGGGGTATGGGCTGGGTTTATTACGTGCCCAAATCGCGATTGCCCGTGAGACTGAATCGGGTCTATTCCCTTTGCTAGTCCGTCAGCCCCAATTTGGGGCTATATGGGCATGTGGCACGCTACCCTAAAAACCGATCCTTCCCATGGGGTTGTATCTGTAAGAGACAATCCGGGGGTGGAGGGGGCCGGGGGGCCGCCCAAAAACTCGTGGCTGGGGCAAAGTTGATGTTTTTTGTCGAGAGCTGTTTGGGAAAAGGGGGAAAAGGGACCCCTGCGGGGAAACTCGCGCGTGGTTTGGCCCCCGGGGAGTGGCGCCCCGTAGGGTGGGGAGGCGACGCCCCCCCCGGCGTATCCCCCCAATAAATTGATTGATTACCCCCTATCACGAGCGGAAAAAACTTTCACTCACAAGGGGGGGGGGGGAAACCCAAAAAACCACACTCCCCCCAAATTTTAATTAAGGGTGGTTTTTTTGGATAATTTCCACAGAGTTTTTGGTAAAGGAAGTAAAGATTTGGCATGATTACGGACAAAAAATTTATAAAGGGCATGGTTTAAATAATTTGTTTTCTTTATTTTTTTTGCTATATAATTAAATATTGCTTGTAAATTTGGCGAATGACTTCGGGAAATCAAAATATTCCTTTAAAAAAAGGGCCACATTATATACAGACACTTTAAAATTCAACTGCATGTCAACAGATTATTTTAAAGTTTTTAGTGTGTTTTTTTGGGCTTTTTTAAAAACGGGTATTTTGGCGGCCATATTGGATTTAGCCTTTTAATTTGCCCCCCAAAAACGTACAATAACATCAAAACCATTTCCCTTGGCCCCTTCAAAAACATATTTTTTGGGACACCAATTTCACCCTTTTTCCCTGTACTTGGAACGGGATTTAAACACCCAAATTTTAAATATGTTGATTTAATATGGCGGTCATCTTGGGGCAATCTTGGTTTCTGAAAACCCCAAACCCCGGTGACAAGGGGCCCCCCACCCTAATTTTATCTAAAACCTAATATATATCGAAAAAAGAAAAAACAAAAATTTTTTGGCCAAAAATTGAAAGGGGTCCCCCGGCCCAGCCACCCGGACTACAAGTTTTTTTTTGAAACTTATTTTGGGGTACTGCAAATTTAGTAAAGCTTTTTTTAAAAAATTTTGAATTTTTTGGGGGTATTTTAAACCTTTTTTAATACACATAGTTTTGTCTAAAATATGGAGGCCAAAAAGAGCACCACTGGAAAACCCGGAGTCGTATTTTCAGCAAGTGCCCCTGTAGCCCACTAAATTGTGCTACATTTCCCCCCCCTTAAAAAAGAGGTTTTTGTCCCCCCAGGGAATTTTAAGCCCCAATTCATGTGTTGAAAAAGGAAACACTTCTAAAAATACGACCCCCCGGGTTTACCGGGGCTTTTTTTTGGGCTTCTCTATTTGTACAACTAGGGTTTTTTAAACATTTAACTCCCGATAATATACACATTTTTAAAATAAAGCTTAAACTCATTATCCAGTACCCAATAAAAAATTTAAAAAAAATATTTTTTCCCTATAAAATTTATCGAATACTATAAAAGGGGGGGCCCCCTTTTAACGACATTCGGTATACGAGAATCCGATGATACGAGATGTGAAAATTAAAAGGGTCTTTTTTTAAATATACGAGATCAAAAAACCCAATAAATACGACTTCAAACTGGGGGAGTAAAATTATCAATTTAAAAAAATGCACGCCCAAACCACTCCCGGGCGGGACAAAGGGGGAATTTGGTTAAACCCCTTAAAGGCCCACCCCTACACCCGGGGTGACCTAAAGGGGTTAAGTTAATTTAAAGGAATTAATAATAAAAAAGGGGATAAGAAAAATTTTTCCCACCTATCTAGACACTTTCCCAAGTCCCAAACTACAAGGTTTTTTGGCAATACAAAGCCGCCGCCACGCCCGCAGAACTAGGCGGACTCAACCGCTGCCCGGGATGCCAGGGACTCTCCCAACATTGAAAAGCTCACTCTCTACCAACCTTTTCCCCCTGAGGGGCCTAATTAAGCATTTTGCGCGGCCTACATTTGGGGGAAATTTAAGCAGGTGGGGGGCCCCAAACCCTTTGGGACCGCAATCAGGTCACCCCTAGCAAGGCGTAAACCTAAAGGGTAATTAAGCATATGCGCGCCTGACCTTTAGGGGTAATTAGGGGGTGTGCCGCCCCCAAACCCTTGGGCCCGGGTCCAAATACCCTTTTCTTGTTTTTACGCGGCGTCCCCCCACTTATAAAGTCTTTTTTTTCTTTTATCTTTTTTTATGGTTTTAAATTATGTGCAGTTTTTATTTTGTTGCTATTTTCTCTTTAAAGGGCTTTTTTTTACAAAAGGTTTGTACATTTTTTGGGGAAAAAATGACGCGGGGGGGGGTTTGTTGTGTTTGCTATAGTTTTTTTTTTACTTTGAAAAAAAATGTCTTTTTTTTTTTCTTTTCTTTTTTTTGATGGGGGCCTGGGAAAAAAAACCCCTTTTTTTACCATTAGTTAGGGGTTGGTTTTTGTTATACGAGATTTCGGGTTTAAAGATTTTGCCAGGTTTAACCTAAACTGCTCGTATCCCTTTGGGACCTCCCTGTATTCTACCCCTCTGGGGTGAGATCTATTTCCTCCAATATTGGGACCCCCTATATGGGCACAAGTTCCCTCCAAAAGCATTCCTTTTTGCGGCCCACAAAAACTACAAATGTTGGACGTACTAATAACTTACCCCCAGAGATGGGTTGGGAAAAAATATTTCCCCGCACCGCCCAAAAAACCCGAAAAACCAAATTACTAAAGAAATTTCCCCAGTGCCGGGGATGCCCAAGTTTTTGACGGGGGGGTTTACTGGGGCCCTGTCCTCTATACCAAGATCTATATTTCTAGAATATATAGAATTTTTCTCTATATTTATACTGGTAACCCGAGGACAAAAAAACTCTCTCCTCCTCTCGGGGGAAAGTCGATTTGTCACCGGGAAGTGCACCAGGGGGGTGGGGCCCAAAATAAGTTTTAAAAATTTTATAAAATTTTTTTTTTAAATTTTTCCCTTTCTTATAGGGAAATATTTATTAATACTAAACCCCTTCCCCAAATATTACTAATTAAATACTACTTAAATTTACCAAAAAAAATGGGCGACGCCCCCCGGGAAAATCTCTAAATCATTTTCATCTAAGGGTTCGACGCTGTAAGGGTTTTAAAAAATGTTCCCGAGAATAGACAAAAAAAGGGCATGAAAATTTAAATTCCCGGGGACCGGTAATACCGGGATTTTTTTGGGGGAAAACCCAACTATAAACCCGGGATCTTTTAAATGTACCGGGGGTTTTTGGGACTTATCGTTAATTTTTCCCCAAAAACCCGGGAAGGAAAAACCGGGTTTTTTAGTTTGGGTACCTAAATTTTGAGCCATTAACCCCCTTTCCCCGTGTTGCCAAATCACTCATTTTTGGGGCCTAATATCCCGCCCAAAAACCAAAAGGGAAAAAACCCCCCTTTCCCCCACTTTAAAAAGCCAATATATCCGCCCTGTTCCCCCACATGAAATAAAGAAAAATTTAAAACCCAAAAAATGCACATAACTTTTTTTTATGTGCAAAATTTTTAAAATTTCAAATTTTAAGGGGGCCCAAATTTAAAGATTATCAGAAAAAAATATTTTATATGGGAGTTAAACGGGGCTTTTATTTAAAAGGTTTTACGTGGCCAAAGGAGGTGGCATTTCCGGTTTCCCCCTCCTTTTTCTTTCATCCGGGGAATTTGGTCCCGGGGAAAAAAAGGGAAAAAAGGAAGCTTCGTTTTCGGGGGGCTGGGTGCTGGAGTGCGGGAACGGTGACGCGGGGTTTTCAAAGCGGCCGAGGAAAGGGGGCGACATGTTTTTGGAGGGTTTCGAAATTTCGAGGGTGGTTTTGAAGCAGGGGGCGTAAATATTACCTTGAAAATTTCAGGGGAAACACATTTGTCCGGGAAACGCAGAAGGGGAAACACGGTAGCAGCATTTCTTGGAAAGGGGGTAAGGCGGCAGGGGGGCCCTTTCAGGGGGCGGGCAGGGGTAGGAGCGGCGGTGAAATCGGAGAGAGGCGGGTGAAAAACCAAAAAGATTTCTTTTGTCTTGCGAGGATGGTTCGGTGCATGCTTCAACCCGAAACTATCACTGGGGGATAGTTTTTCCCCCCCTGACGAAGGGGCGAGGGATTGCAACCTGGCCATGCCGTTAAGGGGTGGGGCATGACTCAGAAAAATAAAGGGAGAAAGAGCAAAGGCAGAAAAAAAGCTAAATAAAAACCCCAAAAACAGACTGCCCCCAAAAACCCCAAATACTACCTACTGAGGGGGGGTAAAATCGTCCCCGCCCAAAATACCTACAAAGTCCCCCAAAAGGCCCATACTGGGCCCCGGGCTAAACGGCGTTTGTACCCGCCCTGACGCTGCCCCCCTCGGGGCTAACCCCGGCTTTTCCCGAGTTTCCCTGCGGCCCCTCTCCACAAACCCTTTTAAGTACCCCTCTAATGGCCCCCTCATGTAATTTTTCCTACGAAGTCTGTGTTGGGGACTCTTTAAAAAGGCAAAGGGGCTGGCAGATACTCCCTGAAACACCCAGCAGGGGGCCCCTTTTTCCCCGGGGGGGAAAGGTTTTTTTGGGATAGCGGGTTAACACCGAGCGAGGGTTTCTCTCCCACCGACGGCTCGTGGAAAACTGGAACAGGGGTTTTTAGACAGCCTGGTTTTAAAAAATTCCCCATATAAATTTGGGGGGAAAAATCCCCAAAATCCCCATTTTATAATTTCCATACTTGTTTTTTAAAAATGCCTTAAAAAGATGCTACTGCTACTCCCCATGTAAAATTTTTTTGCTAAAAGTTAATTTTTTAAAGTTGATTTAAGATATTAATTTTATACTTTTTTTTACATAAAAAAATTTAAAATTCCCCATGAATAAACATAATTAACTTTTTTTTTTATAATCACCCCAAGGACTTTCAAAAAAAAAAATAAGGCAGTAAAAGGATACAAGGCCTCAAAGAGCATTTTAAAAAAAATTTCATTGAATACAATTTTCTACTTAAGGCCCGATGGGATGATTTTTTTTCCTTAAATTGCTTGAAATTATGGGTACAGAAAAAAATTAAAAAAATTAAAGCTCTTGGGAAATTAATAATTTCCAAAAATTGCTGGACATCCCGTAAATAAACCAGAAAGAAAAAATTTGAAAAACACAATTTTTCATACTAAAAAAAATTTTTCACTCGAATCATCATGTTCATGGTTTTGTAGGTATCTGAATTTAAAACCCTGTTGACTAGTTTATCATTTACCAAAACAAAAAATTTAAAAAATTTCCCCCCCCCCCCCTTTTTTAAATTTCCCCTTTGAATTTCAGAAGTCCAAATAAGTTCTCTGGTTTTAGAGTTTGTTCTTAGTTTTGTTTTTGAATTGTTTAAAAGATGAAAATAAACCCCTTTTTGCTTTGGCACTAAATGAGGAAGACGCAATTTGCCCAGAAAAAAAAACTTGAAAAATTTGGAAAAAAATGGGGGTTTTTATCACCCCTTTTATTTTCTCTAAGTCTCCCAAAGCCTTCAACATCATTGATTTCTGAAAAACAAGATCGGGGTTTTTCTTTAGGAAAACTCTCCATTCTTTTTCCCAGGTTATTTATTTTTTTCCGGGCCTTTAAAAAATTCCAGGAAAAAACCCCTACCCAAAGGGCCCAATTTGGGGAAACCCCTTTCTTTACTTACTTCTTTGGGGTCAAAGGGAAACTCAAAATTAAATTTTTTCCTTTCCGTCTTTTTAAAACCCCCTGTTTTTCTTTTTCCTTTATTAATAATATTATTTTAAGTGATAAAAAAAACATTTTTTTTTTCTTTAAAAAAACCCCAAAAGTCCCCAAATCGAGAGGGAAGTCCCCTTTTCCCATCGTGCCCCCAAATCCCCAAAAATAAGGGACAAATCCCCAAATCTGGCAACTCTGGACTGAAGGTTTGATACGAGCGCGCGCAGTGTTTTTCCAAATCAAACACTCCCTTTTTTGGTCCAAAAATCTCTACAAAACCCTGAAAAGTCCCCCAAACGTGTCCCTACTACAGTTGCCAATAACCCCCCCTGTTTCCCCCATGAAAAAAAAAAATGTTAAACAAAAATCACATAACACTTTTTTTTTATAAAGTGCAAAATTTAAAGGGGCCAATTAATGTGATTCCCGAAAATGTAATTTTTACCCTAAACGAGTTACACATAGACCTTTCCCCAATTTAGAGAAACACTTAGTAAAATAGGTTTTTATCAAAGATTCACAAAAAGGATTCACCAAAGGAAAAGGTCATGGGCTCACCAATTTTTTGAGTTTTTTTTAGGGAAAATTTTTTGGACGGGAAAATAATGATAACCCATTATGAATAAATATAATTTTGGGCTTTAGTAAGGCATTTGACAAGTACCACACCAGCGAAATCCCTTAAAAAAGGTTAGGGCTTTATGGGATAAAAAAGGGAAAAGGGTTTTTCATTGGATCAGAGCTTGGGTAAGTAAAAGGGGAAAAAAGAGTTTTCAATTAATGGTTTTTCCCCCTCTGAATGGGGAATGGTACAATGGATTTCCCCAAGGGTCCCCGTTTTTTGGGGCCCCTTACTATTTTTGATTTACTCCAAAACTTTGGTAGTGGGGTTAGCAGTAATCAGCAAGTTTTCTGATGAACTAAATTAGGTGGATTTTGGATCACAGTTTTGACGGAAAAATTTGCAGGAACTTTGATAAAATTTAAAGAGTGGGAAATTTAGAAAGGCAGATGGAAAATTTTAAAATTGATAAATGTGCGTTTTTGAAAAAGTTGGGAAAAAACCCCCGGTAATAGAATTCCCCCATAAGCAAAGTATCGCTGAAAAAAACAGAAGGGTTAAAAATCTTGGAGTGAGGGGGAGCCCAGAACTCCGACCTAGGAAACAATGGATTGAGGCCAAAAAAAATAGAGCCAAAAGAGTATAAGGGTTCATTACCAGAAGTGCGGAAAGTTTTTCTAAACTTTACCTTTGGGTCTATCAGGCCTCACCTAAAACTATGCAGTTCTTTTTTGGGCTCCATAATTTTCAGAGGGGTATAGTGTTTTTTAGAAAAAGTGCAGAGAAGGATGACCAAAAATGATACAAGGGAAAGGGGTAAATTTTGTTATGAGAGGGGATTGAAATTAAAAAATTACACTCAAATCGAGAGACGCAGAGTAAGGGGCGATCTGAAAAGAAGTTTTTTTGTGGATAAAAGGGGTTTAAAAAGGGGAGGGAGGAAAAGCTTTTTAAAGGCTTTTAAAAACCGGGGGAAAAAGAAGTAAAAGGGTTCAAGCTGGGAAAACCGGGGGGAGATTTAGAGAGAAAAAGGGAAAAACCTGGTTCACAAATGGGTGGTGAAAAAATGGAAAAGGGTCCCCCCCATAGACAGGAAAAAATTTGTGCTGAGTCATTGGGGAGTTTAAAGGGGGGCGGGGTAGGTTTATGGATGGGGATTAAAAAGGGTGTAGGGATTTTTTGGTGGGCGGAAAATCCACGTGTAAACCCCCGCGGGTTCTTTTTACCCCCTTTTCCCTTTTTTTCTTAAAGTTCTTATGTTCTAAAATTCTTCACTTACTATTAACCCTGTGAAAAATACTAATTCCCGTGAAAAAAAATGGTATAATGGTTTACCCCTTTTTCATCATTGTACAATATTGTAGTTTAAAGGAAATGGGGAAATGGGTTTTACCAAACCCGCTTTTTCATTCTACAATATTGGATTATAAATTGCCGGAGACAAATTTAAGTGGTTCCCTAACCTGAAGTTGATCATGAACCCCGCTAAGTGACTTTCCTTTAACCCTTTAGATCTGAAGCGTTTTTTTTTCCCTTTGGGGGAAAACTTTCTTCTTTTTAGGTTCGCCTCTTTTCTTTCTAGATTTTTTTGGTTTCCCCCTTTCACCAGTCTTTTCCATTGTCATATTTTTCTAAAGTAAAACTACGGGGGTAGAGTGGGCTGATCCCCCCCAAACGATTTAAAAAAGCTGATTTTTATGATTTGTAAGGCTGTGGGCACACGACGATCCTTTTTTTGGCATCTTTTTTGGGATTTTGCTCAAAAAACAAAATCCCGTAGGTTTGGGGGCAAAAATGCGCGTGTTGTCACACGGGGTTTTGGGTAAGAGCCTCCTCCTAAAAGAGTAGCTAAATTTTTTATTCCCTTTTATCATACTATCTGCTTCCCCTGGGATTTAAAGAAATGTCCCTTTCCCCCTTCAATTTCCCTTGATAACCCTAAATAAATCACTCAAAACCTTACTTGTTTCCCCAAATCAAGTAAAAAAAACACATATCAAAATTATCCCCCCTTTTTCCCTGTAAAGACACACCCACCTAAATTTAAATTATCCCGTTTTTTATCAACCTTTTTTTCTTCCCCCTCATCAACAACTCAAAACTTAACTCTTAAGTACCCTAGTCCACAGCTGGTGAACTTAAGAAGCATGGATCCTTAGTCATGGGGCCCTGGGCTACGTTTTGGTAAAGTTTCATGGATGTACTCAAGATATGAATTAAATGTGAAATTAGGGGTTAATTAGGCCCTTCTTAAGCCCCCCTTTCCACAAAGTGGAGACTTAAGAAATATCAATTTATGAATAGACTCCCAGTGTGATAATTTTGGTGGAGGTTTCATGGATGTACTCAAATTGTTAATTAAATCTGTTTTGGGGGCTACTTTGAAGGGCGCCCTCTAGTGGCAGTCCGCAATTGCAGAGCTTAAGAAAGGCCTTTTGGGCGATTCCAAGGGCAGTCCTACCCGTTTTTTAAAGGTGCCCAAACCCCTTTTTTTAAATCACATTTAAATTAAATGTTTCGGGGCTCGTGGACTATACAAACATACGGGCCTTTATGCTTTATAGGTTTTTATTCATTATTTTAAAATATGAGTATTATTTTTTTTATTATTTTTTTTTTTAAATTTTGACATTTTTCTACAAAAAACCCCCCCTTAAAGGTTTTTTGTTATATTTTTTTTTTTGCCCCCATTTTAAATTGTTAGATCTTAAAGGGGACTTTTAATTTTATATTTTTACTTTCAAATTTTTTTTTTTTACTATGAATTATAAACATGTTTTAAATTTTATTTGCATTTCTATTAATAAAAATTTTAAATTTTTTTTCCATTATTACAGAAAGTCATGTTTAAAAATTTTAAACTTTTCCCTAGCAAAACTTTTCCTGGGCGGCCCAATCCACTTTTTTTGCCATTGTTTAGGGATGGTTAAAAGTGGGGGCGAGTTTTTACTTTTTTCGCCTCCACAAGGGCAACAGGGGTGCTGAAAGGGTTTTAAAAAAAAAAACAAAACTTTAAAATCTCTACATTTTTATTAAAAAATGTACTCACGCGGGAAATTAAAATTGTTACAAACCAATGCAAAATGTATTAGTAAAGTATGTTTTTAGTGTTTTTGGAACACCTATGGGCAGCTTCCAAGGGCCCAAACGGGAAGTCTATTTTTTTGTTTTTATCCCCCGTTTTTATAAAACAAACAGCAAATTTTGAGGGCCAGAGTACAAAAATAAAACCCTGCAATATTACAGTACAACACACAACGTTAATATTCCAAAAACCACCATGTTATTGCCATGAGCGAAAGGGTTTTTACGTTTTTTGTATTTTTCTTTCCCTTTCACCGATTTCATTACGGGTTTGGGATTTTATTTATGGGTCTTATTTTACTATGGCCCTAAAAGGGCAAGAAACTCGTCTAGTAGAGCCCCCGGGGGGATTTTAACCCCGTGAAAGAAATGTATATAAAAGGTTTTATTAGGGATTCTGCCCCCTTTAAAGGGTATCCTGATTTAAAACAACGGGTCCCAAACCTTTGGGGCCACCCTTGAGAAATTTTTTTTTTTATTGGTGTTTGCGGGGACGCGAAGTAAAAAAAAATAAATAAAATTTCTTTATGGGAAAACTAAAAAACCAACCGGGTAAAATAAATTGAACGTTTTGGGAAATACAATTCAAATACACTCTTAAACTGCCTTTTTGTTCATTTTTCATCACAGAGTACGGGTAAAAATGCTTTAAAACTCATTTTTTTTCCACCGCGGTTTAAAGGAAGTTGACGTTGGCTACATTTTTGGGTTTTGTTTAAAAAACCTGAAAGGGTTTTTTTTTTAAATTATTAAACATCACCCCTTCACAAACCAAATTTTACTTTAAAACATTTTGGTGCCATAAAGGATAAGTGTGCCTCACCTTCAGCAAAACAAAATAATGACAAAAAAACATTTGGGTGCCTTTGGGGAAATAATTTTTGGGAAACCCCCAACCCCCTTTCACTAACAAAAAAATTTGACTAAAAACAGGGGGGTGCCATGAGGAAAAGTGGTCCCCATTAACGAAAAAATTGGTTCATCCCCCGTTCTGCCACGGATCCCAAAAGGTCCCTTTTAAAACGGGCAGAAATTTTTCATCTTTGGGATACGTTTTATTTTTTTTCCCTTGTTCATGGGGCTCATCTACCCCCGATTTGGCCGAAGACGGGCCCCCATTGGCTTTTTGGGCCAAACAGCCTGGGGGAAAGGGGCCTGAACAAACCCATCCCCAGTGTATGTTGTGTTGGGAAAGTACGGGGGAAACTCCATCAAGTCACAAAAAAAGGGAAAAAAAAGAAAGCAAAATTGCATATCCCAAATATGAGCAAATAAATCAACAAAACCACACCGCTCCCAAAAAAGAGACCCAAACCCTAAGGGTTTTAAAACAAAAAAAAGGGCAACTGATAAACATCATGGGGGCACATGGGGGCGGAAACACCCCATGATGGGGGGCAACAGAACCCTTTTTTCCAGCATGAGGAGGCTGATTTGGGGAGCATTACGGGTTTACGTATTCCCCCCTGAAAAACCTCCAACGACTTTTCAAGCATGTACGGGCCCCCGGGTTGTGATGATACAGATTCCTTCTCCTACTTCTACACTACTCTCGACAAAAAAAACGGGGTTCCGTGCGTTTCCACGAATGAAAAAAGTTCGTTTTAACACCGTTTTGGGGTCGGTGCAACGGGCAGCTCTTTTGGAAAAAATTTTGTCCAAAAGCTGTTTGGGGGCCAGGGCCCGCCCCCCTTTTCCCTTTGGGTTTGCGTTTACCCCCGTCTTACCCATTTTCCAAAAAGGGGCAAAACAAACGGGACAAAATTTTTCAAATTTGGAAGCACGACAACCTTGGCCCGGGAAATTTTTTTGGTGGGGAGGGATAAACGAAAAAGGAAATCTTTTGAGTTTTGGAACAAGGTACCCCTTTCGCCTTTTTGGTGCCACATCACCGAAAACCCTGAGCTTTTCCTTTCGGCAAAAAAATTTTCTTTTCGCAAAACACATAAAACATAAAGACCCTGCCACCAACGGACAAGCCTTCAAAACCCTTTACTTGGGGTTTCCATTTGCAAGTCATTGGAAGGGCCCCCTTTGAGGGACCCGGGGCCCATACTTATAAGATTTGGGTTTTCGTCCTAGGTTTCGCCCTAACCCTGCGCCCTTAAGGTTCGAGGAAAGCCCTAAGACGCGTCCAAAGGGCCCGGCTTAGGACGAAGCGCTGGCGCTACTTTTTTGGAAGAGCCCAAATTTTGGGGATTTCATGAAAAAATTCCCCTACAAGAGTCATCAGAAAGGTAAAAAAATTTAATCAAAAAACCCCAAGTTAAATTTTTCTATTTTTAAATTGCTAAAGCCCAAAAAACGAATAAATTTCCATCTATAAAAAAATTAATTTTGTACCAGAATTTTGCAACTTTTTCCGTTCAAAAAAAAAATTTGACTTTGGGTTTTGGGTTTCTATCGACAGAAAAGTAATATTTTTTAGGAAAAGACTTTCATTTTTGGCCACTTTTTAAAAGCAAAAAAAATTTTCCTATGTACCTGCGAGGGGAATTTTCCATTCCCGGGAGATGTCGGCGAAGAGCAAGGCAGATGCCTGACAGGCCATCCCCCCCCAACCCCCCATGATCCCCGCCGCCCTTCCCCTACGAGAGATACATCAAGGACTACCGGTTTTTAATGGACGAGTTTTGGGGGGGGGTTCCCTTTTCAGAGACAAACCCACTATTTTTTCTTTGGCCCCAATAGGGGCTTGTTCTAAATGAAGGTTTTTATTTTGCGCCCCCCCCAATATTTTTTTTTTTTTTTAAAAGTATACTTTGTGGTTAGGGTTTGGTTTAGGTTTCCCTTAAAAACCTTTTAAAGGGTTTTGGTTTAGTTTTTTTTTTTTTTTTTTTTTTTTTTTTTTTTGTGCGCAAAATAAACTATCTCCATTTAGAGCAAGCCCCTATTAAGGCCCCAAAAAAAATTTGTCGGGGTCCTGTAAACGACCGCGGAAAATCTCGCCCCATTAAATTTCCGGGGATTTTTTTTTTTCCGCAAACCCACAGTTTTTAAAAAAGAAAAAAAATTATCCCCGAATATTATTTACCATTTCCCTTAAAAAACTATCTCCATCAGAAAAACACTAAAACCCTTTCCGGGAAAAATTTGTCAAAGGGGCTTATAAGGGTTTTAAAGAAACCAAAATTTTTGATTAGTTATACTTTGTGGTTTAAAATTTAAGGGGGGAATTTTTAAAGAAAAGGCTCCACCCTCTATCTTTTTTTCTTCTTATTTGCCAACCAAACTTGGGGGCATTGGGGGGAAACCAAAGGGTTTTTTGGGGGGGGGACACCCCATAAGGGAAATAGGGGGCCCCCCCAAAAAAACCCTAAACTAGGGGTTTTTCCCTAGTTTTTGAACTTTTTCGGGGGAAATTTTCCCGGGTTAAGTCTTTAGCCCCACTAGGGGTATTTTCCCCTTTGTTTTTGGGTTTTTGGGGGGGAACCCATATTTCCCTTATGGAGTGGGGCTCCTTTTTTGGGGAAACCCCAAAATATAAGGGGGAAAAATTTCCACGATAAAGTCCAAAACTAGGGAAAAATTTTCCCCGTTTACGGATTTTTTTTTGGGGGGGGGGCATATTTTCCCCCTTTTGGTTTCGCTCCCCCCCCCAAAAAACCCTTTTCCCCCATGTCCCCCAGCTTGTTTTTGGGCCCTAAAAGGGGAAAAGGAAAAATTGATCCCCTTTAAATTTAAATGACAAACTCTAACAACCTAAACCCAGCACCCCCCTTCGAGCCCCTTGGGCTGTGCAATAACCTAACCTAAAACCCTAACCAACCCCTAACCTAACCTGACCTTCCCTAACCTAACCAATGGCCGTGGGCACATCACTTTTTTCCCCGGGATCTTATGGTTTTTGCTACCCAAAAATCCCGTATGGTGGCAAAAAAATGCGCGGGTTTGTCCCCCCCGGGGTTTCGGCCCACGACCCTCTTCTACTGGCATCTTCCCCGGGGCCCGCAACCAAAACTAAATTATAACATTATGGTCCTGAATTTAATATCGGGATGTAACAAAGTAAGGGTCGGCACTTTATTTAAAAAATAAACAGAGGATTTTAAAGGGCAGTTAAAAAAATAATACGTTTTTAAAACCCCCCATTTGTTTCAGCTTTAAACCGTGGGGGGAACCCCCTTTTTTTTAAAAAATTTTCCCCCGGTTAGGGTTTTTTTAAAATTTTTGGTTTTTTAAACCTATTTAAAAAAGGTTTTTTGGTGTTTTAGGCTTTTTTTAAATTTTCAAATTGTTTTAATTTGGGGGCGGTAAACCCTAAAAATTTGGGGTTTTTTTTTTTTTTTTTAACTTTTGGGTTTTTTCGCAAAAAAAAACTATCTCCCCTTTAGAAAAGCACCTATTGAAGACCAGGAAAAAAAAAGTCGGGGTCCCCTGAAAACGACCGGAAGGGCTCGTCCATTTTTTCCCCTTTTCTGATTAGGTTAGGTTAGAATTTTGGTTTTTTTTTTAAGGGTTTTGGGTTTAAAAATTATGGGTTTGCTTAGGGTGATTTGGTTAGGTTATTTGAGTTTTTAGGTTAAAAAACTAATTTTGATGGTGGGGGCGATTTTCCGGGGGGTTTTGGGAAACCCCCAACCCCCTGCGAATATTTACCGTTTTGGGTTTTGGTCATCCTCGGCCTGACAATTTAAACCCGTTTTCATAGTTAGATTTCCTTTTATTCTGAGTCTTTTAAACCCTTTCCCATGGCGCCAAATTTAATAAAATTTCCCGATCATTAAAAAAATACCCCAGAATTTTAGTTTTTTTCCAAACAAAAACTGTTAAAATTAGGTTTGAGGTGGGGTTTTGGTAAAATTAACAATGATATCAAAACAAATAAGAAAATTTTTCAACAACGGCATTTGGGAAAGAAAAAGAGTTAATGGATTTGTTCCCTGGCTTAAAAAAATCCGACTTTTTCAAATTTTTTTTTAATTTTTTATTTTTTTAGGGGGAATTTTTCCCACGCTAAAACGCTTTTATTCTCAAAAAGGGTACCATTTCCACAACGGGGTTTGGGGGGGGGATGCCCTTCATCTGTATCCATACAGATATCAAGGCAGGGGGGAACATGACTACCTCAAAGAGTAATAAAAACACAAATCGTGGGCTTGTCAGGGACTGATCCCCGTAAATTTTTTTTAGTGTTGCTTTATATTACATCTCCCCCTATTCCCCGTCCACAAAATATACCCTTCCCCGGGCCAAGCGGTATCGCTTGATTAGTTATGTATCCCCAAGTTCGTCCAATACCTCTTCCTGTCCCCGAAAGGTTTTCAGGGGTTTGGGGGGAGGGCCCCCATGTTTCGTCCTTAGGACATTTTTAGCCGCCGCCCTGCTCGCTAGGACACCTCACACCCGGGCCTACCAAACCTCGAAAATTTGGGCGAATCCCTTTGCGGGGGGGGGGGTTTTTGGATGCGCTCGAAATTATTTTTGGACGCCGGCCCCCCATTTTTAAAACTCGACGAGCCCAAAACGAAACCTAAAAAATTTTATAAGTTGGCCCAGCCCCCCACTGTTGGGCATCCCCATCTTTTTGGGGTTGGGGGATCGTAGATGGAACGCCTCCCAACCCGTAACAGGGGTGGAAAAAGGGTTTCTCCCCCCTGACCTGTCAAAGGGTTTTGGCATGGGCCTTTGGAAAAAAATAGGCCCCGCTCTCGGGAAAAGCCGTAAACTGCAAAACCGCTGGTCCCGGTCGTGTACGTCATTTTGCAAGTGCCAGCAAGTCAGTCGCCAAAATGAACCACGAAAAACGAAGATTAGTGTGAGAGTGTTCCGACCCAGAAAAACACGGGCTAGACTAACCTCCTAACTGACTTCGGGGGGGGGGGGGGGTCCCACACAAGGTTAACTGTATTGACCCGATTTATGTGATATATGGCAAAACAAACCCGATATATTTTGTCTTTTTTGATTTTGGGGGGCGGGGTTTTTGTTAAAATTTTTTTAAAATAAGGTTTTACAACAAAACCCAAAGACAATGTTCATTGAATCTTTACAATGAATAAACTTTTTAAATTAACTTAAACCCCTCTCAAAATGAGAAAGTCCATAAAACCTTTAGGGTGTAATAGGTACCTCCCTTTATGGCGTTCCAATATGATATATTAGTTACCATTGTATTTTTTTTATAATGGCAATTGACCAAATATGTTATTTACATGATTGTAGGGTTGTGTTTGGCGTAGGTCTATTATTTTTTCAAAGTCAAGTCATGAATTTATACAAACAATCCTATGGTATATTTTCAATCATAATAAAACTATTTTTTAGTTGTATTTGTTTCCTTGTGACATCTGGTAGGAATTCTGATATCACAACATCATCAAAAGTAGTTTCTATTTACAATTACACAGGTTTAAATTGGAATTGGGGCTATTCCGTCTTCTGGTGTCTGTATCGTGAACAGTGGGTACCCACACATTTCTTTAATTTGACTAACTTATTATCATCGTATCAACTATCTTATGTGATTATTTTGATAGCTGAATGGGATATGTTCAATATTTAACAAAAAATTACAGATCTAAACACACAAGACCGTCGCCAACGTCGATTTCCTTAACCGCTGCCGGTAAAAAAAAGTGCGTTTTACAGCATGTTTTACTGTAATATACTCTATGAAAAGTGAACAAATGGCAGTTTAGGCAGTGTATTCGGATTGTGCTCTTCAATACCTTCAATTTGATATAATGGTTGTGTAATGCCCATTATTCGGGAGAGATAGTAGGAAAATTATTATTATAAAATTCCCGAGCTATGTCTTGTCAGTAGTTAATTTTTTCTCTTTGTTTCACGGGTGACTCATCGCCTCAAATTCTAAACCACCATTTTGTTCCTTCTTCGTGCCTTCACCCGCCATTTCTTTCTTCCTTCCTTCCATTCCCCCCCCTGACATGCCGTATGCGAGTCAAAATTCGTGGAATAATTATTCCGCGATCAGTGATAACTAATGTATTCAATTCGTTTCATTCTTCCCCAACCATCCTTTCAGATTTAGGAACCCTCCTAGATTCCTAATGTCTTTCAAAATAATCCCCATCGTTATCAATCATGTTCATGAATGGATATCTTAGTAAAGATACGCGCTAAAATGAAAGCCTACCAAAGTTCTAAGAAACACTTCCATACCCTCTCACTCCTGAAAACGCGTTCGGACTGTCGACATTACATATAAAACCATCCTTCTTGGATATTAGATTAAAGATATTAAATTCTTCTATATCAAAGTAACAGGTCTATATTATAGGCAGCCTTTTCTTAGGTACGCGAGTTTTCATTACTTAAATAGTTATTTCGGGATTATAAGCTTTTCATTTGAGGTCACGGCGAGGCCATTCAAACACCTTCCCTTTTGTGCGAGACGGCCATAACTCCGTGAGACGCTCAGTCTCCATCCGTCCTTCCCCCAGGTAAGATGTAACAAATTCCGCTCCTGTTTCCCCCCCCCCCCTTTCCTTGTTATCATTATTTTTATCTATATTTTCAAATATGGGTATCTATGTTTAGTGTACGCTAACGTAAAGGAGGTCCACCCATCCTTATAAGTATTATTAACGAGTCTCCATCCGTCCTTCCCCCAGGGAGAGGCTTCAACGGGAGGCGTCCCACGCCTTCCTCTCAAGAACACATGGTCATTGTGTATCCACACACCCAACTCCGTACTCTCACATTCTCTTTCCTATATATATATATATTCAATGTATACCTATAGTGCTCAGTCGATGGGTATATAGGTGGTAATTCTAAGAATGATTCTGTAAGGGAGATTATGCTCTAAAGGAGCTTGCCCGTTCCAGATTAGAGTTTATGTATGTGTCTACGGTCTCAAACAGCAATAATGTTTCATGGCGAATAAATAGGATGTTATTTGCAAATATAGTTCTTGTGTTATTATAAAACCCAGGTGATTATTCTGTGTTAGGACAGTAATTCCCCACACTTCCAAAAGAGTTCAGCCTTGTTCGGTATAATACCACGTATCAACCACGACTACCAAGATCAATCTAATATTAATATTAATCAAACGTGCCCAGGGAGTAATCCAGTGAGTTACTCGCCAGGGCTGGTGGCAGCGCATTCCTTTAACCTAAACCTTATTATCCTTTCCCCTTAAGTACATCCCCCTTTTCAGTACTCTCCGCAGTGAGACGTGGTCATACTATAATCATATAGTGAAATCATAAGACTAAGTTAAATCCTCCATTCAAGTTGTAATCTTTTATCAAATCATAATCAAGTAATATCATTCAAGTAACGTTGACCAGTTGTAAAACCCCCATACAAGTGACCCCCAATTTCTGTCAACACAGTTGCAATAGTTGAATCCATATTGAAGAAAAAAAATTGTTGTACTTACGCGTCGCGAGTACCTATAGAAATCGTCCCCCCAAAAAATTGCTCAAGGGTGCCAAGGTGGCACCCGTCTGATTATGACTCAGGATACCCTAAGAAAGCAGAATCCACGAAAAAACCTTGTATATACCCGATTTCACGGTTCATCCCAAATATGGCACTTGGGGACTCGACTATCAAGTCCCGGCTGGTGGATATTTCCGACCGTCGTAACTTGACGGGTGGGGTAGTCATGAATGCTTTTCAACTGCCCGACCAGTGTAGATCTGTGCAGGCGTACAAACACAAACGAGTCCAAGGCGGCATCAGTATTTTGACTGTTTTACACAAATATAATTCCTTTTACCAACCTAATTTATCATTTCTGCCATTAAAATAATAGCTTTGTTAGTGTTCGCCACTTGTCTGAGGCGTTCATGTACAAAAAATGGGCCTGAGTGATGCTTGTGAGTACATTTGAACATCCCGCCAGTCGCCACTAGGCAATATGGCTGACCACCACCACCGCCCGCCCTCGTTACCACTTATCACAACCCTATTAAGGCCTCCTGCACCTAATTTTACCTTAAATATGACACATGTGCATTCACAGTGTATGTATGTCACTCGGTTATATAGAAAACTAATCTGTAATGGTCTGGGAAGAAATATGATGGAATAAGGACAGAGGACAAGGCATGGACATTGGACAACGCAACCAATGGAACGCAATGGGTCGAGTGTTTTCAAATAATTCTCGACTGTTGCTGCGCGGTGCAAGCCAAGTCCTAAAAATGCCAAGTCCAAGTCCATGGATCGTTAAAAAATCTTGAATATAGGCCATAGAATATACGTACGTTAGGAAAACTGTCCTTACCTAATATGGTATATGTTGTTTTGCTAACGTGTTACTTCATTACTTAGTCAGTATTTTTTTTTTTAATCACAAAGGACTGGCCAAGGGTAAAAAAGAAGAAACAAATCAAAAGTGTACAGAATCATATTTCTTGCGTAGTTTTAGTTTTCCTCCACCTTTATGTTGGACTCCCACGCCCCATGCTTGTAACATTACCCTCATGGACAGTGATGCGATGTTATAGTCACTAAGGTCCCCCAAAGATACATAAGCACATCAGAACAATAAGTAAGCTACAAGAGGCCGTGAGCCCTACACGTGGTAGTCCTGTGATACGCCACGCCTGCCATTACAGTGTGCGTTAGATTCTAGATATACTTCTATCCTCAGGCAGGACTCAAACTTATGTAAGGAAATTATTCCCAGCAGAAAACAAGACAACCTATCAGTGACTTGGTACCGTGACTTATAAGACCTCCATAAAAATCCCACCAGGCAACGATATCGGTGAAGGATGAAAGTACAAAAAGAACCTTGCGCTCATGGCATAAACTGGTGGTTATATAAAACATTAGCGTTGTGTGCTGTAGCCTACTGTTATATTGCATGTAACATTATTGTACTCTGGCCATCAATATTTGCTGTTATCATAAATAAAAACGGAGATATTAACATAAAGAATGATAGTCCGTCAGGTGAACCCCCATTTTTACCCAAACCCGGTACACTCAAGATGGCAAGACTCATTGGTAGCATTGGAAAGCTATGGTATTCAGGAACTCATTTTGCCCTGGTGGCAGTCTGGATTTAGCGGGCTTTCATATTTTTTATCGCCTATTGAACAGACCAACCTATTGGCGAACAAATCCCGCCAAATGCGGTAAACCTGTAAGGGTTTTCATGTTAGGACTTGCATGTCATGGTTCTACAGAGGAAATGCCAAGTGGCCATTTGTTTTTTTTAGCTTTAATTAGGGTTCATATAATGCAATTGTTTGTAACAAGTTTGGGCAATCAAAAGATTTTGTATTTTTTGAGCCCAATCTTATAATGCCGATAATATACGCATTGCTATATCTTTGCAATCAGATAAGTTATTGATATTTATAAGTATTGTTTTCATATTCAATACCTCCATATTCAGACAGAGGGATCGTATGTAGTCATTATTAGTCAGCATTTAATTATGACTGTATAGTATAGGTGACCATGGTGACACATATATACCAAAATAAGATTGCAAAAACTGACTGTATTCTAGTCAGATCTCACGATAAGCTGAGTTGATATCTTGAATGCTTACAATTTAGGAGGTTTGAATGAATGAACTAAACACCATCTTTTAGTTGAATATTTAATTGTTTCATTGCACTAGACACTTCAATCCAGAAACAGTATTAAAATGTACAAACAGTCTACGTAATGTTCTCAGTAATTCTTGTCATTTGCTTTACTTTTAGAGTTATTCAAAGTCAATGATTTCAGATGACTGAATCTGTGCTGACTCAAGTTCTTTCTTTAGTTGATGGTTCTCTTTGGCTAGATCGTATATCGTCAGAGTATAGGGGAAGACCAATATCTTTCCTTTATCATCAGACACATATGGAGTGTATCGTTGAACTCGCTTCCCAGCTTTCTTTCCGTATGTGTTTTCCTTGTCGAGTCCCTCACAGCAGTTATTCCTTCAGAATGCATGTACGTTGATAGCAGATGAGCAAGATAAGTCAATGTGACAACCTTTGGATACTGAAACAGCTCTTGCCTGATATACTGGAAAAGTTGCAAGTAGGCTTCTGTTTCAGCAATCTTGTATTTAGCATCAGGGTCAATCATTTGCATCATCTTTGGTAGGTCCCAAAGATGGCATCTTTCAACACTGGATAGAATCGGTAACAAAGATCTATGATACCATCTTTCAGCAGCAAATATGTTTCTTGATGTGACAGCGAGGATGTGGGTCATCTTGTCTCTTTGTTGCATAAACTCGTTTAAAATATTATCTGCTCTAACTTTAGTTACATTGTGTTAACTTCTCTCTTGTGTTCGTGCCTTTGATATACTTTGGATCGTCCAGGTGGGCAGAATATACATGTTTTCTCCATTACTCTTGAGCCCGCTTGAAGGTAGTCTTCTCAATGTTCTTTCGCTTAAGTAAACAACTTCACCTGCCGTAGTCATTTCAGGTTTATCCAAGTCCCGTTTCATCGTGAACAGTTTACGGCACTTGAGATGATACGGAATCTGTGGCAGTTCTCCCTCTCTCAGGTTTTCTGCTACTGTCAAGACAGCTTGATGCTGCCTGAGTCTGGCTGCCCTTAGTAGTGTGTTCCAGGAGTCGAGATCCCGAGGTGATGTAAGGCCAGCGTGAGGATCTTCATCAGTTGTGTGGATAATAGAAACAGGAATTGTCTCATCCATGGCTGATTAGCTTCTCATTCACAAGTGTTACCTGCAAAGATAAGAAATAAACTTAAAGTAATCGTCCAGACCATTTCATCATTCCTGATATAATGCAGTCATAATATAGCCATGATCGAGTATATCAACAATATGCTGTCATATTTTGCATCCAGTCACCCGTTTTTAAATGATCCGCATTCAAAATCTGTAAATTCCCCGTGCTCTCAAAACACAACTGTTGATCAGCAGACGACGCACC
>JACEEZ010013454.1:0-7500 GCA_016584305.1 Chionoecetes opilio | reverse complement strand
AAGAGAAGGAAGTAATGGACACAAATGTAGTGCCTGTTATGTGAAGAATGTTTATAATGAAGAGAGAGAGAGAGTGAAGTTAGGTAGCTGTCAAGAAATAACAAAAATATAGATAGCTAGGTAGATGAATAGTAGTCAAGGTTGAGTTTAGCAAAGATGATAAAAGTGAGGAAGAAGTCAATCCAGATGTAAGTGGGGAGGGGACTATAGAGGAGATACATAAATACTAGCAAACACATGCACAAGTAAAATATAATCCTTTCTTTTCTTAAAATACTACGAACAAAATGTCATTATGAACAGAACGAAGCTAAAACAGACAATGGATTACGAGGGATGCTAAATAAGATACACAAGAATAAAGGAACTAAAAGGAAGTCACATTTTGGAAGGCAGAAAGAGCTTGGAAACAGTGAATCTCGAGCATGCAAATGACCTCTTCTCGCAGCTATATGTAAATCAAGGCCTGTGGTGATAAAACAGGGTGAAAATATTGCCAGAAAATATAACACTGATCGCTCAAGATGAAGTGGCAGTAGAGAGGGGAGAGAGGAAGGGAGGGAAGGGGAAAAGCGTACATGTAAGAGAACAGGGTTTCGGTGAAACTTTTGCTGTTGCCCTTGACATATCAAAAGCTTTTGATAGAGTCTGGCACAAATCTTTAATTTCCAAACTACCCTCATTCGGTTTCTATCCTTCTCTCTGTACCTTCATCTTAAGTTTCCTTGCAAACCGTTCTATTGCAGCTACTGTAGACGGACATTGTTCTTCTCCTAAATCTATCAATAGTGGTGTTCCCCAGGGTTCTGTCCTATCACCCACTCTCTTTCTATTATTCATTAATGATCTTCTAAGTCTAACTCAAAGCCCTATCCACTCCTACGCTGATGATTCTACCCTGCATTTTTCAACGTCGTTTATTAGACGTCCAACTCAACAGGAACTAAGTGATTCACGGAGAGATGCCACCGAGCGCCTAACTTCTGATCTTTCTATAATTTCTGATTGGGGCAAAGCAAACCTTGTTTTGTTCAATGCCTTAAAAACCCAATTTCTTCACCTATCTACTCGACAAAACCTACCAGATAACTATCCCCTCTTCTTCAATGACACTCAACTGTCTCCTTCTTCTACAATGAACATTCTAGGACTATCCTTTACTAAAAATCTGAACTGGAAATCTCACATCTCATCTCTTGCTAAAACAGCTTCTAGGAAGTTAGGTGTGCTGTGGCGTCTGCGTCCTTTTTTTTCTCCCTCCCAATTGCTTTACAGGGGCCTTATCCGCCCATGTATGGAGTATGTCTCACATGTTTGGGGAGGATCCACTCATACAGCTCTCCTAAACAAGGTTGAGTCAAAAGCTTTTCGTCTCATCAACTCCTCTCCTCTGACTGACTGTCTTCAATCTTTAAATCACCGCCGCAATATTGCTTCTCTTGCTCTCTTCTACCGTTATTTTCATGCTCACTGCTCTTCTGAACTTGCTAACTGCATGCCTCCCCCACTCCCGCGGCCTCGCTGCACAAGACTTTCTATTCATTCTCATCCCTATTCTGTCCATCTTCCTAATGCAAGAGTTAATCAGTATCTTTAGTCTTTCATCCCTTTCACTGGTAAACTCTGGAACTCTCTTTCTGTTTCTATTTTTCCACTTTCATATGACTTAAATCTTTTCAAAAGAAGAGTAACAAGACACCTCCCGAACTAAATTGGCCTACCCCTCTTTTTTAATTGTATTCTCTTACTGTCTTTTTTATAGGGACTGGCAACTAAGCGGGCTTTGTGTTACCCATTTTTGTTGTGCCCTTGGCCAGTTCCTGGTGATGTAAAAAAAAAAAAAAAAAAAAAAGGGTGGGTTAGGAGTAGATAACAAAAAAGGAATCTAAAACGAAAGGAAATGCGCAAAGAAAATATAAAAAGAGGAAATAGAAAGAAAGAGAGGAAGAATAATGTAGTGGAGGAGGAGAAAGGGAATACAAGTAGGAGATATATGGCCAAGCTTTGATATAAAAAAAATAATAGCAAGAACGTGGCGCGAATAAAAGAAAGGAGGTAGCAAGTGAAGGGCATGAGACTGTAGATGGCTGGAGAGGAGGAGGAGGAGGAGGAGGAGGAGGAGGAGGAGGAGGACGATTACATAGGATTACATAGGAATAACAGACACCAGGAGACCTATTGGTCCATAACGAGGGTATCTGCTGAACTACATACTACTAACTATCAACTACATGTAAAATAACAGTTGGAAAATGATACCATGTCCCTAAAGAAGACAGGAACATGGAAGTTTCGTAGTGAAGAATGATAGGATATGAAATATACTAACTACAACTACCACTAATCGATCCGGGGGACTATAATATGAATTCGCAGGGCACTATCAATACCCATTTGCTTTACAGTGCCCGTCAAGTCTGTTTTTAAATGTAGTTATTGTGCCGGCTTCGACAACATTTGCTGGTAGCTTGTTCCATCGATCAACAACTCTAACATTGAAAAAAAAATTACGGAGATTTGTGATGCTACGTTGACCGTTCAGTTTAAAACCGTTATTTCTTGTTGTCACTTGAGGAGAAAGCTCGAATAGGTTCTCTTGATTAATGACATCAAATCCTTTTAGGATCTTAAGGGTTTCTATCAAGTCCCCACGGATTCTACGATCCTTTAGGGAAAACATATTAAGTTTCCGCAGTCTCTCTTCATAAGATGAATTTAGCAGAGATGGAATTTGTTTGGTTGCTCTTCTTTGCACTGATTCCAATTTGGCTTGATCTTTTACGAAACAGGGCGACCAGAATTGAACGGCATATTCTAAGTGCGGCCTAAGGAGGAGGAGGAGGAGGAGGAATACAAAGGAATACAAAGGAAACACAAACAGCAACAGACCGATAGGTCCTTACAAGGCTGTTTACTTTAACTACACTACACTAACTAGATAATAAGAGAGAAAGGATAGGAAGTAGAAGGCTCCTCCCCACCCACCATCCCTCCAGCCGAAGCTGGCCGGAAAAGAAGTGATACCATGTAATATAGAAAAACTGCATGGAATTTGTGAGGAAAGTTGAGAGCTGTAATCTATGGCTAACTACTACTAGTTTGTGGGGGTAGGTTTAGTGCTTGATAGATAGGTCATGTTATGTGTGTTTTGTAATGGTGGGAACACAGTGTGGAGGTTCAAGGGTGGTGCGGCAGCCTTGCCTGGGGAGGAGGAGGAGGAGGGGAGGAGGAGGAGGAGGAGGAGGAGGAGGAGGAGGAGGAGGAGGAGGAATCAACTAATACAAAAACTGCTCAACTAATCAAAACTAAATCTAAAATAAACTCATCAAGGTGGTCATTATTAGTTTTGAGGACAATCCAACATTCAGTGTTTATGCATTACGCTTCTCTTCAGACTGTACATTTGAAAGGAGTTCGGGTTCGTATGTATTAATGATCAAAATTGTAACTTTACGAACAATGCTACCAAGATCAAGTTCGGTCCCTCAACTTTAAAAATATTTTGTATACGCAGCAAAAAAAAGAATTGATTTATGATACTAAATTTCAAGTCACATCCTAACTTTACTCTATAACTTTTACATCAACTACGGAGAAATGTGGCGACAAATTTTGTCTTCGTAGTATTCATGCAAAAAAGTGGCACAATTCTGATTCAGACTCTCAGCAAATACTCGTGTTCCTTTAATATTCGTTGACTTCATCGTCGAGAGTATGTCAGGAAAAGGTCGAAAGTCACAGCAAACAAGGACACTATACGCTGCGCTACGGTCACCTGCTGCCTAGGAAACTATAAAAAAAAAATGCCAGCGACCAAGAAGTACAATCTGACTGCAATGCAAAAAAAAAAAAACGTAGAAAAAAAATTAAAAGAACAGAACGTTTGCTTTTTTAAAATTCTTTTTAAAACAGGACATTTTATTCTTTTCCTTCGAGGTTTCATCACGTCAAGGCAACTCGTCCAGCTGCGCGAGGTCATGACTCAATAAAGCAGGAGGATGTATTTATCACATGGCAGCAAGAGACAGATCAAGGCAATGCAAGGGACAGCCAATAATTGACAAGCAACAAATACTATATTGCATAACGTTATCTTCTATTCAAGATTTCCTACTACATGAAAAATATAATAAATCAGTGCTAATAATACCCATAAATTGTCAAAAAACGTACGAAAATCGACTACCTAACAGAATAGAAGATTGGAAATATAATAATATTAGAATAATAGAAGCATAATAATAGCGTAATAGCATAATAGAAGCATAATAATAGCGTAATAGCATAATAGAAGAATTTCATAATAGAGGAATACAAGAATAGCATAATAGAAGAATTAGCATTAGCATAATAGAAGCATGGAAAACCTATCTAGCACCTTCACACATTTCTGTTCTCAGCGCCTCGTCAAGATGAAGGCAAACTGTAAACACCAGAAAAAAGAAACAGTTCAAAAGGTAAATACAAGTAACAGGTAACAGGTAAAAGGTAATTCAAGGTTCAAAGGTCAATCCCTTGAACAACAGAAAATCAAAAAGGCAGCCGCCATAAACATTACTTGCTTCAGTACTTAAGTTCATTCCCTCATGTCTGTATATTATGTTGCTGTTGTTGTTTTTCCTGTATGCCTTCGGGTGAGAATATAATTATTTTTAATACTATTATTATTACTCTGGGCCAGAAGGAAGCCAGGTTACATGTCAAATGGTACTGAAGCGATTGCTAATGAAGTCATTTGATCCACAAGGCATTTGCGTCCCAAGTCATATAAGACACAAGACAATTGGGTATCAGGTCATACCGTACACTGGCCATCCCGTACACTAGTCAATTTGGCCCTTGGACAAACCGTCATCAAGCGTTCCCTCCTCAAGCCGACTTGATCGCGCGTTTATCGATAAAATGTCGTCACAGAGAGAGAGAGAGAGAGAGAGAGAGAGAGAGAGAGAGAGAGAGAGAGAGAGAGAGAGAGAGAGAGAGAGAGAGAGAGAGAGAGAGAGAGAGAATGAGAGAGAATAAGAGATAATAAAAAGAAAGTATGGGAAAAGGGAAATCGGAGAGAGAATGAGAGAAGATATAATGAGAGAGAATGAGAGTGAGAGAGGGAGAGGAAAAAAGAGAATGGGAGATATAATAATAAGATAGACAATGAGAGAAAGAGAGATAGAGAGAGAGAAAAAAAAAATTATAATACAGACGGTAAGGTAGGAAGAAGAAAAGTTTCCTAAAGCGCGCACACATTCCATTCTTAATCCTTAGTGTTGCCCGGGGTTGTGTCCTGCCTCCCGTAGTCATGATTTCGGCCAACAGTAACAGTAAACACTAAGAAAGCAAAATGAAAATGTAGATATGGAGACGGAGCCATAAGAATGTAGCTGAGGCCCTGTAAAATACAACTAGATGAATACACACACCTGTGATACCACTGGATGCCACCTGAGTGGCTTGGTGGTTTAGATTAAACATTAGAGCGTCACGCACAATTCTGTGGTCGGACGTTCGATCCTCGGCGGCCCTTGTTTCCGGGGATTTTTCACTGAGAAATTCAGGCGGTTTCTGTCTCCCTTGAGCAAGAGGATGGGTGTGTGGCGTGTGAGGTTCCAGGATTACCCATAGATCGGTCATACTAGTTCCAAACACTCTCTCCGGAAGGGTAAAACTGAAGATCGCGAGTCAAGCTCGCATGGACAAGACCATGGTGACACATACACACACACACACACACACAGGCACACACACACACACACACACACACACACACACACACACACACACCCCGTTCGGTGTGACCCCATCCCACCCTACAGTAGAACCCAATCACCAAGTAAACATCTTCGCCACAAGCCTTATTACGTAACTCCCTGAAGCGGTACAATTCTAGAGTCCTTTCCCGCCCTTATTAGCGGGGGGTTTTCTCCAGACCTTCACAGATCACTTGTGATACCTCTAACACGTAATTATAAAGTGGAGGAGAGCTGCCCCTTCACCCTCCCTCCCCCCTAAACGACACCCCTGAACCCCTCAAAAATATACTATGGTAAATATTAATATATATTCTACCCTCACTATAACCTAACCTAACCTCAATATAACCTAGCCTAACCTCACTATAACCAAGCCTAACCTTACTAATAACCTCCTAGAGAGACCCAAAAAATTTATTACTAACCTTACCTCAATATAACCTAACCTAACCTGGTAAAATTCTAGTTCCCCGCCATTAAGTCTCGCTAGGAGGTTATTGGTAAGGTTTGGTAAAGTTATAGTGAGGTTAGGTTCGTAAAATTATTTTGGGGGATCCAGAGGATGGGGTCATTTAGGGGGGGCAGGGGGGTTGAAGGTGGCATCTTTCCCTACTTTATATTTACATGTTAGAGGTATCTGAAATGATCTGTTAAGGTCTGGAGGAAAAAAACCCCCACTAATTAGGGCGGGAATGGACTCTAGAATTTATCTGAGGTAAAGGCAAAGTTCTGAGGCTTTTATAAGTCTTGTCTATATATTTGAGCATTTATCATTTCTAAGTTGTCACCACCCTTTCCTACGTACCTTTATAAGTCTTTGTGGAGTAGATGAAGTCGATCCTCAGCCTGAGAGGCCTGTAAGAGCAGTAAATGTAGCACCGCGGGCGCCCGGCCACTTCCACTGGTAATATTTTGAATATTGGCTTCGAGACAACGCCGTCACAACGGGTGCGAGTGGCCAACAGCTGGCTACGATTCAGCCACCTAATAATCAACTATTATCCTTAATCCCAGCTTTGAACCCTATTTAAGTCCTTCGGCCCGGCCATTCATGTCACATCCACTTAATATATTATCCTTGGGCCGAGTCAAGGAAGACTGTGTTGGGCCTGTACGAATTTATCAATAATTGGCCCGATATACAGTTCCCGCTGCAGGGCCGCCATCGGCTTCATCCGATTTGCCGAAACCAGTCGCCCTGCCGCCGGTGCCGATACGTACCCGGCACAAGCCGACACAGGCCCGCATAGCCCATGTTTGCTGGGGAGACATACAGACAGAGACAGACAGACACAGACAGAGACAGACAGACAGACAGACTGAGACAGACAGACTGAGACAGACAGACTGAAACAGACAGACAGAGACAGACAGACTGAGACAGACAGACAGAGACAGACAGACTGAGACAGACAGACAGAGACAGACAGACAGACAGACAGACAGACAGACAGACTGAGACAGACTGAGACAGACAGACAGAGGCAGACAGACAGAGACAGACAGACTGAGACAGACAGACATACAGACAGACAGACAGACAGACAGACAGACAGACTGAGACATACAGACAGAGACAGACAGACAGAGACAGACAGACTGAGACAGACAGACAGACAGACAGAGACAGACAGACAGACAGACAGACCGACAAACAGACAGACAGACTGAGACAGACAGAGACAGACAGACAGATAACATAAGGAAATAAGGAAGCTACAAGAGGCTGGTAGACCAAACTAATACTGTGTTGTGT
>JACEEZ010013453.1:122500-132994 GCA_016584305.1 Chionoecetes opilio | reverse complement strand
CAAAAGTCGGTGACCAGCCTACCCAGCTGTTCTTCCTCCCTTTCGGGGTTGATAAATGGGTACCTGGGGTAACCTGGGGAAGGTAACTGTGGTAACCCGGGAGTCACACTACCCCTGTGTCCCGGGGTAACGGGTTCTCACCCACCACAGGCTCTAAGGGCTAATGCCACGGAGATGAGCACCGTATGCCACGCGCAGCTTAGCGTATGCTCCCATCTTTACCTACTTAGCTCACCTATTACACAAGATAGGATCATTTGGTTTACATCATTGGATTCACCCCTTCACGTCCAGATCTTTCCTTCTCTATAAAAAATCGTCTGTTGTCGAGCCTAAAATTACGAAAAGTAACTGAATATACCAAATTAGTTAGTGGACAAGGATACTAAACAGGTGATATCTATAAAAAAAACATTGCTTATATTCATTAAAAATCATCTAATGGTGGTCAAATTACAATGGAAACTTCGTTCTGGGTCTCAAGGAGTTAAACAGTCATTGTCTAACACAATTTCCAAAACTCGATAGGGTAAAAAACTAAGTAATTATGGTGAGTATAAGTCAGTGAATCAATTTTCATGTTTTTTACCACTCAATATAAGGTATTATTTTCTATTACTTTTACTTCACTACAGTCGAAAACACAGACTTTTTGCCCATCTAGCCCGCGGGTCGCACTTTGCCTCACCATCCACCCTGCCATCCTAACATTCTCACCCACATCCCCTGCCTCTCCCACCCTCCCTTCCCCTGCCTCACCCTTCCTTCCCCTGCCTCACCCTGCCTCTTTCCTGCCTCAAGCTCTGCCGCTCACCCACCCTGCCATTCTAACATTCTCACCCACTTCCCCTACCTCTCTCACCCTGCCTCACCCTTCCTTCCCCTGCCTCGTTCTAGCCTCCCTCTCCCTCTCCCTTTTGTTTGTCCGTCTGTTTGTCTGTATGTCCATCTGTTTGTCTGTTTGTCCGTCTGTTTGTCTGTCTGTCTGCCAGTGTGTCGATCGATCAGTCGACCTGTCGTCTCCGTGAAGTGAGGTTGTGCTTTGGTTTAGCTCCCAGGATTAGAATGGCTACGTCTGTGATGGGGAGTGTTGTGGAGGCGGAGAGTGAAGTGGTGTTGTGTGTTGGTGCTGGGGTTGAGAGTGGTAGTGTGGTAGGAGTGAAGGAGGCTGAGGTTAAGGGAGGTAGAAGGGTCGAGGGAGAGTGTAGTGAAGGGTGTGGTGCGGCGCTTAAGACTATTCTGGAGGCGATCGAAGACCTGAAAAGGAGCTTTGCAAGTGAAGTGAACGAATTGAAAAGCGTTGTGAAGAAGCAGGAAATAGAGATACGTTCTCTTAAGTGTGGAGGTGAAGGTCCAAGTGGAGCGAGTGGAGGGGCACATGCGAGTGGTGTGTCTGTAGGGGTACCAGAGCGAGATGTGACTCAAGCGACTACTAAGGTTCCTAGTAAGTCACCAGGGATTGGTGTTTGGAAGGTAGTTGATCATGGAGCCCGCCCGCAGGAGAAAAAGGTAAACAATGACCATCTTTTGTGCACGAACTCATTTCAGGTACTCTCGGGGCTGCAAGAGGATGATACGGAGGTTAGGGAGGCAGACGATACATCATTACCCGAAGGTAAAATCTTGGTTGTTGGTGACAGTCAGGTTAGACATCTTGACAGCAGGTTCTGTGACAGAGAAGGGATGCGCATGAAGTCGGTGAGTTACCCAGGGAAGGGATAGGTTATGTTAGTGACAAGATAGTTGAGTGCATGGCGGACCAAGGAGAAAAAGCCCATCGTCGCCTGAGCGCTGGGGGAAATGATGTTGAGTGTGTAAAAAGTGAGGAATTGCTACGGCGGTTCAAGGAAGCTGTAGGTAAAGTTAGGGACAGGGGTGGGTTCCCTGTAGTGTGTGGTGTCCTTCCAAGACGCTTTGTTGACGACATGTGGTACTCCAGGGCTATTGCAGTGAATTGCTGGCTGGCACTTCATTGCAAAGCCAATGGTTGGGCCTTTGTCGACAGCCTGGACCTCTTTTTCGGGGCATAACAGCCTCTACCGCAGGGACGGGGTGCACTTTTGAGGAAGGAGTTCAGATCTTGTCTGAATCCCTTGAAAGGGAGGTAGATGCACTGCAGGCTTTTTTTAAGATAGAGAACCGGGGTTTAGACAGGGGGGTTGGGGTAAAGGAAACTTGCGACACTAGGAGGAGTTTCAGAAGGCAGGGAACTAAAGTGATTCGTAAGAAGAGAGAGAGGAGGGGTTTAGTCAAAGATAAAGGGAAAATTGACAAAAAAAACAGGAGTTGCTTGAAGGTTTACTATACAAACTGTAGGAGTATTTAAAAAAAGATAGATTTCCTGAGAGGAATAAATAGTGTAGAGGATTTTGATATAATAGCATTAACAGAAACATGGTTGGATATGTCAGGAAAGGTATTCGATCCGGAAGTCGAGATAGCTGGGTATAAGTTATTTCACAAGGACAGAGTAGGCAGACGAGGAGGAGGAGTTGCGCTTTATGCAAGAGATGCATTGCAGTGTTGTGTTAACAATGTTATAAAAACAGATGACAGCATAGAGTCTATATGGGTAGAGGTTACGGAGGGAACTGAGAAAATGGTTTTGGGTGTAGTGTATAGGCCTCCAAACTTATGTAAAGAGGATTCAGCTCCTATATGGGAAGAAATAAACAAGGCCTGTAGATATAATCGATTATGCGTGGTGGGAGATTTTAATCTTAGGAATATAGACTGGGATTTAATCATAGGTGACAGCGATGCAGATGAATTGTTAAATATAATCCAGGATATCTTCCTAAGTCAAGCAATCAAGGAGCCTACTAGAGGAGATAATATTCTAGATCTATTGCTGACAAATAGAGACGATTTAGTTACAAATGTGGAGGTCGGGGGGAAAATTTAGATAATAGCGACCATTATGAGATCAGATTTAGCTTAAAATGGGAAGTTGGAAAATTAAGTGGCAATAGGCATCGAATACCTAATTTCAGAAAGGCCAATTATGCGGGATTAAGAAGACACCTGGAGGTTATTAATAAGAGGTGTGGGATGGAGGAGCAGAAAGTTTCCCAGGACAAGGCGTTGTCAGCTGGAAAGGCCAATTATGAAGGATTAGGAAGGCACCTGGAGGTAATTGGCGCGGTCAGATATGGTAGTGAGGTCGAGGCTGAGGAGATAATTAGAGCGGTTAGACAGGGAAGTGAGGTCAGGGCTGAGGAAGGTAATTAGAGAGGTTAGAAGGGGAAGTGAGGTCGGAGCCGAGGATGATTATATCTCATTTGTAAGGAATATAATTGACGGACAGAAAAGAAATATTCCTTATAGGGAGATAAGGTCCAGAAAGAGTGATCCAAAATGGATGACCACCAAGTTAAAACACAACATTGGAGTAAAAAGAAACATTTATTTAAGGTTCAAGGCAGGATTGGTAAACAAAGAACAGTATAACGTGATGGCGAGGACAGTGAAGAAATTAACTCGAGTTGCTAAGAACAATTATGAGATTAAAGTAGCAGAACAGGCGAGCAGGGACCCAAAGGGGTTCTATCAGGTTTATAAAACCATGACAAGTGAATTCTTCTGAGGCAAGTGAAACACACACACACACACGCACACACGCACGCACGCACGCACGCACGCACGCACGCACGCACGCACGCACGCACGCACGCACGCACGCACGCACGCACGCACGCACGCGCACAGCGCGATGGTCAGGTGACAGTGTGCCGGGCTCCCATTCTGTGGGTAGGCGGTTCGAGTCCTCGTGCTCCCGGGGATTTTTTCACTTGACAAATTCGGGCGTTTACTGTCCCCCTTGAGCAAGGGGATGGGGGTGTGTGGTGTGTGAGGTCCCAGCATTGCCCAAAGATCGGTAATAATGAGCTCCAAGCTCGCACTGAGAGGGTGAAAACTGGCGATCGCGAGCCAGCTCGCGTGGACAAGACCATGACATGGTGAATGACACACACACACACACACACACACACACACACACACACACACACACACACACACACACACACACACACACACACCGCGGTAATGTTCACAGAATAACTAATAATATATACTGTATATCTCATATTTTCCAGTCTGTGTTTCTGTCTGTTCCTTCTTTCTGTAGGTAATAGTGTGTAGTCATTTAACCCTGTGTGTAGGGGGATGAGAGGGGCTGCAGGAAAGCTTGTGGACTTGTGAAGGGCAAACTAATAGACTTGAAGAAACCAGTGGCGTACCGAGGGGGTGCCAGGGTGCATAATTATTCTTTGCGAAAGGGGGGCATGGCCGCATGCCCCCCCTTCATATATATATAGAGAGAGAGATTGATAGATAGATAGATACATAGATAGAAAAAAGGATTTTTTTTATAGATTTTTAGATTTTATACATTTTTTGTTTTTTTATATTTTATTTTTAATATTTTGATTTGTTATAGTTGTTTTTTGATAAATGTTTTTTATTTTTTTTTTATTTATTACATTTATATATTTTATATTTTTTATTCATATATATATTTTTTTTCTATTTCATTTTTTATTGTGGGATTTTTTATATCGTGGTTTATTTTATATTTTTAGATTTAAATATATATTTTTTTCAGAATTTTTTATTTTTATTATTTTTATATTTTTTATATTCAAGCAGTGGGTGGCGTACCCAGAAAATTGAAAACGGGGGGTTGGGGACACACAAAAAAAAAAAAAATATATATATACTATTATTATATTTTATATATAATATATATATAATATTATATAATATATATATATATATATATATATATATATATATATATTATATTATATAATATATATTATATTATATATATATATATATATATATAATAATATATATATATATATATATAATTATATATATATATATATATATGTATATATATGTGTGTCCCCCCCTTGTCAATGTTCTGGGTTCGCCACTGCTTGAAACGATAAAGCGATATAGGGGGTAAAGGGGAAAAATAGTAAGGGGTAAGAATGGGGAAAATAGTTATTAACAGGGTACTGTGCTATTGCCATATTGGTTTATACTTACCTAACACTAGGAAAGGAAATTAATGAGACCATAACGTAATATTAATTGAAATAATATAGTTTTAGACTCATTAGATATATATGGGTGGGGAAGGAATCATTGTGATAGAAATTCATATTCATTTTAATAGAAATAGTAAAGCTTCAACATCACATAGGACAACCAGAAACCATTTTAAGATTCCGTGATATTAATGATCCATACAGCGTGAACACAAACATTGAACAGGATTTCAGCCATAGAGAAGTACTGAACGGACGAAACGGAAGTAATACTGGCTTAGAACTTCAAAATGAACACTGGATCATTTATAAGGGTGCCTGTGCATGGAGATCAACACAGCACAAACACTAGAAATCATATGAAATCAAGACAAAATAAAAATGAAACTCAAAAAGAAGGAATCGGACACGAAATAAAGGATTCGCAAGAACTGATTCATAGCTTCAAAACCCTAGTATGACCATTAGGGGATACACAGGAATCCTAGAACACTAGAAATCCTATGAAATCAAGATAAAATAAAAAGTGAAACACCAAAAGGAATCAGAAACTAAGTAGAGAATTCACAAGTACTTATTCGTAGCTTCAGAACCCAAGTCAAGGTCATTGGTGGATGCGCAGGAGGAGGTGCGCGGGAGGCTCATTGTTGTTGTTTAGCCGTGCTGGCTCCTGTAGGGGTAGTCGATGTGCCCGGTGGAGTGGCCTCCGGGGTAGTGGGTGTAGTGGTGGATGTGGCCTTGGTGGTGGGTGTGGCTGTGGCTGTGGGGGGGGGGGGGGGTTGTAGTGGCCGCCGCCCCATCTGCTGGCTTCCGGATCGGCGTCAGCGTCAGGGTTGGGCATGGCCAGGGTAACCACCACCATCACGCACAGCACGGCGAAGATTGACAGCTGCGGCAAGAAAGGTAAATATTGAGGGTGTTGCTTTTGTTATTCACTACATTCTAGCGGATATTATATATTTTTTAGACTGAAATGAATTGCTACCTAGTGTAAAGAAAAGCATCGAGGGTTATTTTTATTTAGATTATCGGTTCTACTGCAGCTTGAAGCTTTACAAAGCACTTCGTTATAACCGTCCTCAACTTGTAAATCCCATTAGCAGCATTTCTAACCCATACATCACCCGTCGGAAATGAAAAATAACACAAGGGAGGTCTGTGGGGGCGAACCCCCCCCACCCCCAACGAGGTTAGGTTGCGTATTCAATGTCCAGGTTAGGTTAGTTGACTAGCGGGGGGGGGGGGTTGTATGGGGGTAGGCTATTAGATGGCTATATGGGGCATGGGGAGGTGTTGGGGGTAGAGAGGGATGGGTAGGGGGGGCATGAGGAGGGGGATGAGGGTGAGAGAGATAGGGTAGGAGGGGGATGGCCTGGGGAGCGGGAGTCTTGGGGAGGTATACGGGGGAGAGGGGGTTGGGGTTGGGATGGGGGAGGGGATGGGAGGGGTAAGGTCTGCCCACCCGTCCCTGCCACCTGATAGGAAGAACCGGTTGAGGTGACTCCCTTTTAACCAATGACTTGAGGGGATATTGTTACTGGGTAGGGCACGATAAAAAGGTTCTCTCTCTCTCTCTCTCTCTCTCTCTCTCTCTCTCTCTCTCTATCCTCCCTCTATCTATCTCTCCTCTCTCTCTCTTCTCTCTCATTTGAATGTTTTTTTTTCGGGGCAGCCGTATTTTGATTAATTGATGCTCTTTTTTTTTTGTATTATTTTCATCTTAATGGCAATGAAAACCTATGAAACTGATTGAATGTACCATCAGAGTAGTTAAGAGTGAAAAGTGCAAAGAGGAGGTGCATAAATCAAGCTGTCATATAAGGATACAGCAAAGTATGAACATAAGACCAGAAAGAACTCAATGGTTAGAATTATCAGTGGACGAGGTAGAGGGAACCAGTCTCTTGGTGGACACTAAAAAACAAGTGCAAAATATAGCACCGGTATGCGTCCAGGTTACTAAAGAAAGAACTATCTTTCTACCAATAATTAATAACAGTAGTGGACAGCTGAAGTTACGTCCTGGTACAATTTTAGCTAAATATAGAGTAGTAAACTCAGAAGAAATTCAAGAACAGCAAGTTACGGCCGGAACACGTTGTCTCACCACTAGGATGAGTAACGCAATGTTACCCGATAGTGATGGTAGCGAGGGTAATGGTACTCGACCGGAACGAGTACAGGCAATTCTAGAAAAAGGAGACTGGAAACACTTAAGTGAACAGGAGAGACACCATCTTTTCGCCTTGATAAAAGAGCACCATGAACTATTTATCTTAGATGCAGGAGAACTAGGCACCATGAAAACTGAACCCGCTCATATTCAGGTGTTAGATCAACGTGTAGAGGAGACATATAGTATCGGTGACTATACTAAATGTTGAGAGAAAGAAGAGAAGACATAATAGAAAATTCACAGCTGCGTGGTTAATTTTCCCCTTNTCCTCTCTCTCCTCTCTCTCTCTCCTCTCTCTCTCTCTCTCGTCTCTCTCTCTCTCTCTCTCTCTCTCCTCTCTCCTCTCTCTCTCTCTCTCTCTCTCTCTCTCTCCTCTCTCTCTCTCTCTCTCTCTTCTCTCTCTCATCTCTCCTCTCTCTCTCTCTCTCTCTCTCTCTCTCTCTCTCTCGGAAAATAGATGGTTTCTGTACCAACTAACGTAACTAACCGTACTAACTTGCATTACCCCTACTACTGCAAGATGACCAGTAATCCTCCTTCAAGTGATGTAGTAGGTATTCACTGTGTTTGTGAATATGTAAGTTGTAGTTTATAAGGAAAAAGTGGATAGACAGTGGCCCGTGACACCAGAGAAGTGATGACTTCTGGGATCGGCATTCCTTATAGGGAGCTTAAATGAACCTGCAATGACATGTACAGCTAGACAGATAGACGAACTCATAGAGGAACAGGTAGAAATGTGTGGCTTTCTTTCCCCACATAAGCAAAGCATACACCCTTCATCACACTACTCACCACTACAACCTTTACTAACCATACATTTCTACCTGTTCCTCTAAGAGTTCGTCTATCTGTCTAGCTGTACATGTCATTGCAGGTTCATTTAAGCTCCCTATAAGGAATGCCGATCCCAGAAGTCATCACTTGTCTGGTGTCACGGGCCACTTATCTCTGTCTATCCACTTTTTCCTTATAAACTACAACTTACATATTCACAAACACAGTGAATACCTACTACATCACTTGAAGGAGGATTACTGGTCATCTTGCAGTAGTAGGGGTAATGCAAGTTAGTACGGTTAGTTACGTTAGTAAAATATAACTATAATTTTACAAGGGTAGGTTAGGTTAGTATTATTTTTTTGGGGGGGGTCTCCCTGTGAGGTTATTAGTGAGATTAGGTTAGGTTAGGTTATAGTGAGGTTAGATTAGTAATATTAAACATATTACATTTTTGAGGGGTCCAGGGGGGTCGTTAAGGAGGGGAGGGGGGTGAAGGGGGCATCTCCTCCCCACTTTATAATTACAGTTTAGAGGTATCTGAAGGGATCTGTGAAGGTCTGGAGAGGAAAAAACACTATAATAAGGGCCGGAAAGGACTCTAGAATTTTACCTAACTCATTGCGTGTTGTATACATAACATGAAAAACCCAGCCTGTCTCATCCCTACCTCAAAAGCCTGGCATACTGCATACCACTCCCGCAACTTATCACAGCTCAGCTAAAGCCCCACAGCTACATATCATTTGCAAGTTTACTTATCCATGCACAAGTACATACATTAATAATACATCAAAATGGTCATCACAGCAATAGTATGAATTTTCCTTCATCGAGAAATCACGCCTTGCAGACATCCCCCACTGTTTCCTCTTTTTCTTGTCTTTAGGCATAGTTATGAACACATTCTCTGGAGTTTTAATTGTGGTGTTTTTGCACATTGGCACAAAACAAGCATAATATGTTCTTTTTGTCTGGGACATGTTTGATGGATAGGTACTGCGTTCTGCTGAACCAAAAACAAGCCGATCAGCTGATCAGCGAGATCTGAGTCTGCGCTACTACGTCCAACCAATCCACGCGCGTTCCGCCGTGTTGGTGATATTTTGTCCCCAAAAAACCATATATTTAATTTATGGTGCATTTCTCAGCAACAAGAATATGAGTACAGTGATCTGTGGCCTATAGTGCACCCACAGCTTCATAATACTCCGTGTTTTAGGTGTGAGTAAACGGCTCCATTGTTTTCTTTTTTTGCGTGACGGAGCGTTTTTTGAGAATAATATGAAGCGGTTTTTTTTTGCGTATCCAATGGCAATGAAAACCTATGAAACTGATTGAATGTATGTCTGAAATAGAAAGTTAATTACCTCATCAAAACACAAAGCTAAAATAAATTGTAAAATATAAAATAGCAGTCGAACGAAAACGAAAACTAAAAAAAAAAAAATCAAGCAAATAAATAAAGCTTTAGAAAAGTCTCATCAGAAGAAAACGTTTCAAAATCCTTCAATATACCATTGATCCTTCAAACACGACGTTGAGAGAAATACAAATAGAAAGCAAGAGTGTTTTCACAACTTTGGCTCTTCAAAGTACTTCACACTTACGAATTTCATCTTTGGAGTGAGTAGTCATATGTGTTTGTTGACAGAAGACCTTCAGGAGTGACTGGTCGCCTTTGCTCCCTCACTTCGATTATATAGCCCCCCCCCAAAAAAAAACCCCCAACCCCCCAAGATGATGGAGGGGCAAGCTAGGTAGGTGCTGATGAGGAGGAGGAGGAGGTATAGGAAGGGTGTTGTAATGCTTAAGGAGAGGAGAGAGGAGGAAACATAGAATACAGGACATACATACACAGGAGACCTATTGGGTCCATATAGGTATCTGTGTACTACATCTGCTAACTATCAAACTACATGTAGGGAACCGTTGGGAAAATGATACCTGTCCTAAAGAAGATAGGAAGCATGGACATTTCATAGTGAGGAATGATAGTACATCAACTATACTAACTACAACTATCAGTATCACTACTCGTGTCCGGTGGACTATAATATGCTTCGCAGGGCACTATCAATATCCATTTACTTACAGCGCGCGTCAGTCTGTTTTTTAAATGTAGTTCTTGTGCTGTCTTCGACAGCATTGTGCTGGTAACTTGTTCTCTCGATCAACAACTCCTAACCTTGAAATAATATTTTACGGAGATCTGTGATGCCAACGATGACCGTTTTAGTTTTAAACCGTTTTTTCTTGTTGTCCACTTGAGTTGAAAGCTCGAATAAGGTTCTCTTGATCATGACATCAAATCCTTTTAGGATCTTAAAGGTTTCTATCAAGAAACCTTTCCTCAAACCTCTATCTCACCTCTCCTCCCTTTCTCCTCACCCCCCTTGAGGTAGATTCCCGGGATTTCCGTCTACCTAACCAGGATAACACTGAGAGGCTAGTTAGGTAAGGTAACACGACGGGAGG
>JACEEZ010013453.1:102500-117500 GCA_016584305.1 Chionoecetes opilio | reverse complement strand
AAAGGAATCAGAAACTAAGTAGAGAATTCACAAGTACTGATTCGTAGCTTCAGAACCCAAGTCAAGGTCAATGGTGGATGCGCAGGAGGAGGTGCGCGGGAGGCTCATTGTTGTTGTTTAACCGTAGTGGCTCCTGTAGGGGTATTCGATGTGCCCGGTGGTGTGGCCTCCGGGGTAGTGGGTGTAGTGGTGGATGTGGCCTTGGTGGTGGGCGTGGCTGTGGTTGTGGGGGGGGGTTGTAGTGGCCGCCGCCCCAACTGCTGGCCTCAGGATCGGCGTCAGCGTCAGGGTTGGGCATGGCCAGGGCAGCCACCACCATCACGCACAGCACGGCGAAGATTGACAGCTGCGGCAAGAAAAGGGAAATATTGAGGGTGTTTTCTTTGTATTTCACTACATTTTAGCGGATTTATATATTTTTAGACTGAAATGAATTGCTACCTAGTGTAAAGAAAAGCATCGAGGGTCATATTATTTAGATTATCGGATTCTTACTGCAGCTTGAAGCTTTACAAGCACTTCGTATAACCGTCCTCAACTTGTAAATCTGTCCATTAGCAGCATTTCTAACCCATACATCACCCGTCGGAAATGAAAAATAACACAAGGGAGGTCTGTGGGGGCGAACCCCCCCCCCCAACACGAGGTTAGGTTGCGTATTCAATGCCAGGTTAGGTTAGTTGACTAGCGGGGGGGGTGTATGGGGGTAGGCTATTAGAGGCTATATGGGGCATGGGGAATTGTTGGGGTAGAGAGGGATGTGTAGGGGGGCATGAGGAGGGGATGGGGGTGAGAGGATTGGGTAGGAGGGGGATGGCCTGGGGAGCGGAGTCTTGGGGATTATACGGGGGAGAGGGTTGGGTTGGATGGGGGAGGGAGATGGAGGGGTAAGGTCTGCCCCACCCGTCCCTGCCACCTGATGGAGGTAACCGGGTTGAGGTGATCTCCCTTTGTTAAACCAATGACTTGAGGCTTTATGTGATTACTGGGCCAATAGGGCAAGATTAAAAAGTTTTTCTTCTCTCTCTACTCCTTCATCCTCTCCTCCTCTTACTTTTCCTCTTTATCTGATCTCTCCTCTTTTCTCCTCCTCTCAATGCTCTCTCCTCTTCTATATTCTTCTCTCTCTCTCTCTCTCTCTCTTTCCTCTGCTACTTCTCTCTCTCGTCTTCCCTCTACTCTCTCTCCTTCTATTCTCTCTTCCTCTCTCTCTCTCTCATTCTCATCACTCTACTCTGCCATTTGAAGTTTTTTTGTTTTTTTTCCAGGAAGGTTTTTGAGGATAATAATGAAGCCTTTTTTTGGTTTGTGTATATTATCTAATGGCAATAAAACCAGAAACTGATTGAAGTACTCAGAGCAGTGTTAAGAGTGAAAAAGTTTAAGAGGAGGTTGCATAAAATCAAGCCTGTCATATAGGATACAGCAAAGTATTTTACATAAGACCAGTGAGATTCAATGGTTAGAATTATCTACAGGAAGGGAACCAAGTCCTCTGGTGGACACTAAAAAACAATTGCAAAATATAGCACGTAATGCGTCCAGGTTACTAAAGAAGAATCTCTTTCTACCAAATAATAACGCTAGTGGACAGCTGAAGCTTACGTCTGGTACAATTTTAGCTAAATATAGAGTAGTAAACTCAGAAGAAATTCAGAACGAAATTACGGCCGGAACACGTTGTCTCACCACTAGGATGAGTAACGCAATGTTACCCGATAGTGATGGTAGCGAGGGTAATGGTACTCGACCGGAACGAGTACAGGCAATTCTAGAAAAAGGAGACTGGAAACACTTAAGTGAACAGGAGAGACACCATCTTTTCGCCTTGATAAAAGAGCGCCATGAACTATTAATCTTAGATGCAGGAGAACTAGGCACCATGAAAACTGAACCCGCTCATATTCAGGTGTTAGATCCAAAACCGTGTAGAGGAGTTACATATAGGTATCCGGAGAAAGCTAAAGAACTAATAGCTAAAATGTTGAGAGAAATGGAAGAGAAGGACATAATAGAAATTCCACAGCTGCGTGGTTAAATCCTATAGTACTGGTTAACAAGCCGAATGGGGAAAAAAGGATGTGTCTAGACTATAGAAAGGTGAATCAACATTTAGCCACTGATATACACCCCCTACCTAAATTGGAAGAGTTAGTAGAATCGGTAGCGGGCTATGAATACTATGCCACCCTAGATATGAAAGATGCGTATTATCAAGTACTGTTAGATGAAAGTAGTAAAGATCTAACAACTTTCAGTGAAGGAATATCCTTATATAGATTCAAAAGACTTCCCTTTGGATTAAATTGCAGTGCAGCAATTTTCTCTCGCAAATTAGCCCAGATCCTAACTCCTTTACTGAAAGAAAATTGGTTTAAAAATCATCTGGATGACACAATCTTGATGGCACCCAGTTACGAGAAATTATTGGAAAGGATCGATAAATTATTTGGACATCTGACTAGATTTGGAGTCGAATTAAATCTGACCAAATGTAAAATAGGACAAAGAAAAGTTAATTTTCTGGGACACGTAGTGAACAAGGAAGGTTACCAACCCAACCCAGACAATATGGAAGCCGCAGAGAAAATTAAACCCCCAACTAATGTCAAGGAAACCAGAAGATTTCTAGGTATGGTAGGTTTCTATAGGAAGTACATAGAAGGATTCGCTAAGATAGCTGTGCCTATCACTAATTTGACCAAGAAAGATAACCCATTCAAATGGTCAGAGGAAAGCCAGCAAGCATTTCAGATATTAAAGGATAAACTGACTAGTGCTCCCATCTTAACTAAGGCCAACATTAATAAACCATTTGTGTTGGATACCGATGCTAGCCAAACTCACGTAGGAGCAGTACTGACGCAGTATAGTGATGAGGGCAAAGCCCAAGTAATCTCTTATTTTTCCAAGAAATTAAAACCAGTTGAGACGCGATACTCAGCAACAGATAGGGAAGCCTTAGGAATAGTTTTAGCTTGCAGACAGTTTCATCATTTCCTGTGGGGAACCAAGGCGATCATCAGAACAGATCACCAACCGTTAGTGTCAGTCTTTAAACAACGAACCAAGTCACCTAGGATGAACAGATGGATCCTAGAGATGAGAGACTATAGGTATCAAATAGAATATAAAGCAGGGAAAAAGAACACTGTAGCAGACCAACTTAGTAGACCAGTAAGAATCATTCGATGTCAAGTAGAAGAGAGGTGGTTAGGAAAAACTAAAGAAGAAGTAAAGGAAATGCAACGAGAGGACCGTAGATGGAGAGAAATGATAGAGTATCTAGAAGGAGGCAGAATACCCAGATCTAAATACCCCAGAAATACTTTAGATCAATTCGTAATAGAAGGAGGAATTTTATATTTAACTAAACCGCAATTAGATAACAGTATACACTATTTATTGGTTTTACCTAGTGAACTGAAGCGAGCGGCTTTGGAATTAATTCACAATAAGGAATCAGGTCATTTAGGGCAGAGGAAATCAATAAGTAAAGCAGAAGGCTATTTTTATTGGCCCAACCTGAAAACGGATGTGAGAGAATATGTGAGGAGCTGTTTAACATGTCAACAGCATAAGGGTAGTGGTGGACTCCAACAACAATGGCAAGAAATACCATCAGTAAAAAGCTAGGTATCCTAGGTTTTTAGAAGCTAAAACAGCTTCTAAGAAGTTAGGTGTGCTGTGGCGTCTGCGTCCTTTTTTTTCTCCCTCCCAATTGCTTGCTCTCTACAGGGGCCTTATCCGCCCATGTATGGAGTATGTCTCACATGTTTGGGGAGGATCCACTCATACAGCTCTCCTAACAGGGTTGAGTCAAAAAAATTTCGTCTCATCAACTCCTCTCCTCTGACTGACTGTCTTCAATCTTTAAATCACCGCCGCAATGTTGCTCCTCTTGCTCTCTTCTACCGTTATTTTCATGCTCACTGCTCTTCTGAACTTGCTAACTGCATGCCTCCCCCACTCCCGTGGCCTCGCTGCACAAGACTTTCTACTGATTCTCATCCCTATTCTGTCCATCTTCCTAATGCAAGAGTTAATTAGTATCTTTACTCTTTCATCCCTTTCACTGGTAAACTCTGGAACTCTCTTCCTGTTTCTATTTTTCCACTTTCCTATGACTTAAATCTTTTCAAAAGAAGAGTAACAAGACACCTCCCGAACTAAATTGGCCTACCCCTCTGTTTTTATTTTATTCTCTTACTGTCTTCTTTATAGGGACTGGCAAATAAGCGGGCTTTGTGTTACCCATTTTTGTTGTGCCCTTGGCCAGTTCCTTGTGATGTAAAAAAAAAAAAAAAAAAAAAATAAGTAAACCTCAAGAGAGGATAAGCATAGACATAACAGACATGGGAACGGGAGCCCACGGATACCGCTATGTATTAACCATAATAGATCATTATAGTAGGTTTACTACCTTTTATAAATTAAGGACTAGGATGACCGACGAAGTATGTAAGAATTTTAGGGAATATGTCAGTTTATTTGGAGCACCACATACCTTGTTATTGGATAATGCTAAGGAGTTTACGTCACAACAATTCAAAGAGTTGTGTGACTCATGTGAGATACAATTAGGATACACCACGCCTTACCATCCACAAGGTAATAGTATCTCAGAAAGGATGCACCGAACAATGAAAACGATTCTCTCAAACCTGTGCAAGGATTATCCTCATAGGTGGCCCAATTATCTCTTAGAAACTCAAAGAGTATTAAATAGTGCAGTGCATGAGACAATGGGTACCCAACCTTTCTATGCTTTTTTTCCCCGATACGCTCCAAGGTTGATTAGTGTGAAGTTACCACAAATTGACTCAGAGGATGAAACAACAGTGGCACACGAAATAATCAAAAGAACAAATTTGGAGAGAGGTAGAAACTGGCGGGAGAAAGCTAAGGTGAAAAGGAAAAATGAAAGGTTGGAAAGAGAAGAATTGGCGTGGGTGAAAAGAGAACGTTTTGAGACGGGCACCAATAGAAAACTTTCAGTTAAGTGGTTGGGACCATACAAAGTGGTGGAAGTATTGAGAGATGGAGGTTCATATGTATTAGAAAATATATTTGACGGCAAACATGTACAGCGCGCGGCCGAGCAAATTAAGCGATATGTAGGACAAGATGGCTGGCTGTTGGAACCAGCAGAGATAGTAATTGTAGAGGAAGAACTTGAGCAACCCCCACCTAGAGAGAGGAGACCAGTGAGGAGATACTTAGAACAATGTTGATGACAGACGATACGTGTTAATCTCTAGAGAGAAAGAGATTAACGTTCACCACTTTCTCTAGTGAAAGAGAGATTTTTGAGGAAGGTCCCCTAGACAGACTTGTAGTGGTTTAAACATTTTATTTTTGCTTTAGAGGGTGTACACAGTTTGCACTGAACACTAAACCCGCTAGGTTGTCGTAAGACCCGAGGATGTGCTTGGCTCTGAGCTTTGCTCGATGGGTGATAGACGCAGGAGTATGTATGCCTCAAGAAGGAGGTGAGCCTTATCCCAAGATACTGAGGGTATGGAGTAAATCCGGTCGTGATTTCTCCCTACGCACCTACGCCTAGGATTAGTGGGGTAAAAATGGAAATTGACCATTCCAGACTAGAGGGACGAGTCCAGTTGCAACTCTATAGGGCTTCGGCCTTGACAAATAAGAGAGGAAGTGAGAAGGTTCTCATTTCAAGGTAGTAGAGTCATCACATTTAAAATAGGTATTCCCCAAACTGGTTAAATCTGCTCTTGGTGAGGGAAATGATAAGTTAAGAATACATATTATCTCATTTTGTTGTAAATTTCATTAGAAGAATTGGATTGGGCGGGATGAGAATATTTGTTTGTGGGTGATAGAAGATCCTATGAGAATTTATATGAAATTATGTGTGATGTATATGATAATTTATTTTTTTATTTTTAGTTAGATATCTGGTAGGATGCTTGATGAAGGACTGAGGAATAGGGAATTTTTTTTTGGGGGGGGAAGAAGCTATGTAACGAGATAAATTACATTAATAGGGGAAGAGATGAAATAACATATAAGTATCAATAAGCTAACGAGTAATTTTCCTCCACGCCTCAGTCCTGAATCACTGGTTAGGGAGAAATGCTTATATTTTAAGCCAGTAGTAATTAGCCACGCAGCAAAACGAAGTGAGAAGGGGAGTTCAACATTAGGATAACCTTAGAAGCAGCCAGACGCTCGCTGAGTTAAGTCGCCTGTGGGGAGGTGATATTCTCGCCCTTGTAAAGGTTAGTAAGAGAAGGTTTATAGGGTAGAGATGTAGGGGTGACTTACTGGTGATTCCTTTTGTTGACATAAGGACTAACGAATTGTATTACCTAGGGTCCCAAGGTAGGAGCCGTTGGCGGACCTGGTGGCCAAGCGGTCACGAATTAGCAGAGGGGGCAACTACAGCATATTACAGCCAGCCGTGTGAGGCCAAGGAGAGAGAAGGGAACAGAAAAATGAGTGAGAGGGAAACTTTGGAAGTGGAATAGACTACATTAGTATAGGACAACGGCTTGAGCACTGTATGTGCGTATCGTTAATGTGGTAACAGTGCGACTGAAGTTACCAGAGATAGTAAACTACATTAGGATGACGACTTGAGCACTACGCGTGCGTATCGTTAAAGCGGTAACAGTGCAACCGAAGCTACCAGAGATAGTAAACTACATTAGGATGACGACTTGAGCACTACGCGTGCGTATCGTTAATGTGGTAACAGTGAAACCGAAGTTACCAGAGATAGTAAACTACATTAGGATGACGACTTGAGCACTACGCGTGCGTATCGTAAGGGAGAGAAGAAGACTTAGATAGTAAACAAATTGGATATAATTACCTATGATGTTACAAGCAAAGGGAGAAATATATTAATGATTATTTATTAACGAATTATTATTTAGATCCAAACAGTACCTACCTTTTTTCTCACATCTTTATTTTTATTCATTTATACTTTTTTTTCCCACTTGATGTGGGTGGTGGCAGCAGAGTAACCAGGACTGTAGAGTACACATTCAATGTGGGCACTACACATACAAGTTTGTATCCAACATTATTTGATATTATCATAACACAAAACTAACAAAAACCAATAACAATGTTTTTTCCTAATCACCTAGTCACTTGAAAACTGGACATGTAATTGCAAAGATTAAATTTAACACAATCATGTGAAATTTCATGTCAAATATATCAAGTCCGCCCATGCCTTGTTACATGAAATGTCTCAACATACTCATTTGAAGAGACATTACTCATCATCGTCACTGTCATCACCATCACTCTCTCCCATGCTGGCTCCATTTCATCACACGTACTGTCAGACGAATCGTCACCACTGTCAGCATCGTCAGGTGCCACCTGAGCTATGTCAGCCAGCTGTCGTGGGAGTAGATTTCCTTCGTACCACACAGGATCCATATGGCCATTCTCCTCCTCCCAACCATGACCTTGGCTTGCCTTTGGTATCCTTGGTCGGGGAACATGTGCTCTCTTCCAAATTCTGACTTGGTGGTTGACCCTCCGGATGTGCTGTGTAAGGCTCCTCTTACATGGTGGAAGACTGGCCATGTCGACGTTGCCTGAGGGAAGCAGGCGATTCTCCTTGGCACATAACTCATTTATGCGCAGGTGTCTCATGTCGTCAACGTTTGTCACCTTTGATGCTCTACCATACATGTCACATGTGAAGCTGTCCAGTTCATCGTTCAACTCATTGTTAGTTTTGTGTTATGATAATAGCAAATAATGTTGGATACAAACTTGTATGTATTATCGTATAAGTGAATTTTTAAAAGTTGAATTCAGATGTGCTTGAATGATGACAAGGTGATGATGGAAAAAACGAAATGTGATTATTTCTTTGTTTTGTGTTATGATAATATCAATAATGTTGGATATAAACCTTCATGAACATGTATTATTGTATAAGTGAAATTTTGAGAGTTGAGTATGAGTTCAGTGGTGTTTGGATGATGACTAGGGGATGATGGAAAAAAATGTATTCAGCATGTTTATAATTTGAATAATGTTGGATATAAACTTTGATGTAGTATTATCGTATAAGTGAAAAATTGAAAGTTAATAAATGAGTTCAGTGGTGCTTCGATGAGATTACATAACAGTATAAAAATAGCAGCTGAAAATAAAGCCTTTGTTATTATTTAGCAACATCAATTTCTTTTTTCCTTAATGCGAAGAATTTACTGTAAGAAAACTTCTTCGTCAGCATAAAGGCGTTTGATGATTCTACGGTCTGATCGTAAGTTTGACGGGCTGTAAGAAAGGTTTTTGAAGGTATGGGAAGGTATTTGTTACCAAATGAAAGCTGAAACAATGTAGAATGTAAGAAAAACACCCTATAGTATCTATCAGGTGTTCCAAATTCCATTTTTTATATATAATCTTAAATATTTCAGTAGGTTCCGCATTGCGATAAGAACACGTGAGGTACTCATATTCATCTCCAGTAATGAAAACCAAGACACCTTTAAATGTGTGATATGTTTATTTTATATTGCTCAGTAGGTGCACAGCTTTCTTCTGATAGGTACACTTTTATTATGGAGTAATATTAACCATCATAGACGCCGAACAGAACAAAAATATGAAAATGGCGCGGCGTCGATGAAAAAATTAATGTTTTGGGGGTACCATCAAATATGGGTCCCAAATGGACAGTGCATTCAAGTTTATTCACTGTTATCAGTTGATTTCCACTTCAGGGGATTCCAATGGTCCAAAAAAACCCTAGGTCGGAGGGTTGTGGGGGGGGTGCAGGTGGTCCCTACTTGGCCCATGGCCTAAGAGAAAGGATGTCCAATGGTGGTAATACAAAAACAGATTGTTGCTGGACGCTCGAAGATTTGAGTGGGTTAGTAAAGATAATGGAAGCTATTTTTGCCTTTGTGCCTTCGTGGAAAACAATAAATAACTCGTTAAATCCAAAATGGTAGTCAAAATAAACTAAAAAATAAGGAAGAGCGAGAAAAATGGTTAGATAAATTAAGCTTATACATATAAGCCTTATACATAGCCTTTGTGCCTTCGTGGAAAACAATAAATAACTCGTTAAATCCAAAATGGTATGTACACATATGCATATGCACATATGCACATATGCACATATGTATAAGCTTAATTTATCTAACCATTTTTCTCGCTCTTCCTTATTTTTTAGTTTATTTTGACTACCATTTTGGATTTAACGAGTTATTTATTGTTTTCCACGAAGGCACAAAGGCAAAAATAGCTTCCATTATGTATAATACAGTTATACATATGTTATACAGCTTCTTATTGTGTTTATTGCTTTCCTCCTCCTCCTCCTCCTGCCCTTCACTTTCCTCCTCCTCCTCCCTCCTCCTCCTCCACCTCCTCCTCCACCTCCTCCTCCTCCACCTCCTCCTCCTCCTCCACCTCCTCCTCCTCCTCCTCCTCCTCCTCCTCCTCCTCCTCCTCCTCCTCCTCCTCCTCCTCCTCCTCCTCCTCCTCCTCCTCCTGGAGCGTAGTAGCGTGGCCACCGAGATGATATGAGATGAGATGATGACCGAGATGTCTCTCGGTGGTCTCGGTAGTAGACGCCGTGGCCGCCGGCTACAGGATCGGCGTCAGCGTCAGGGAAGGGCATGGCCAGGGCAGCCACCACCATCACGCACAGCACGGCGAAGATTGACAGCTGCGGCAAGAAAGGTAAATATTGAGGGTGCTGCATTTGTTATTCACTACATTTTAGCGGATATTATATATTTTTTAGACTGAAATGATTTGCTACCGTTTAAGTTGTAAAGAAAAAAGAAATCGAGGGTCATCAAAGTTGATTTTTTTTGATTATTCGGGGGTTCTTAACTGCTGAAAAGCTTGAAAAGGCTTTAACAAAGATTTTTCGTGGATTGATTAACCTTCAACTGTAATGCAGCAATCTCTACCATAGCCACCTTATTATTAAAAAAACCAAATCTAAGGCCCCTCCCCCCAACAGGATATTAATGCTTTAGAATGTGTTTTAACTGTGGTTATGTTTTCTTGGGGGTACTGGTGTACCAGACCCCCCACCAGAATTGTCGAGGGGAACCTTTCCTACCCTGCCAGTTTTTTACAGATATTACAGTTTACAGAGCCGATTTTTTAAACAAATCTGCAAGAGAAAAAAGAAAAAAAGAGTTATTAAATTTTTACCCTTGGAAAAGTTTAGCAGAGTGAAATTTAGACTGTTGAGTGGAAGAAGCTAAACTTCTTTATTACCCATTTTCACGAGCTTCTCGGCATGATAATTGTTATATTCGCTGTCAGTCATCTGTAATACCTACCTATATTATAATACCTTTTCTATCACTCTATCTCGGATCATTATGCTTTCATATCCTTCTTTTGTACTGTGTCTGCTCCCCTGGTATCTCCTCACGTGTCCTACCCTTTCCCCCGCGTTCCCTAAGCCCTCCTCTCGCTCCTGCCTCTCGTTCTCGCTTTCTCGCTCTTCGTCTACAGACCAACACACGCTAATCTCGCTTCCCTTCTCCCCCTCGTCGTGAAAAGTTTTCACTGTCTGCTCTCTGGCTGTCTGATTGCTCTAAAAACTGTTCTCTCTCTCTCGTCTCGCTCCTCGCTCCGCTCTCGCTCTCTCGCTCTCCGCTCTCTCGCTCTCTCTCGCTCTCCTCTCGCTCTCGCTCTCCGCTCTCCCTCTCCCCTCTCCGCTCTCGCCTCCCTCTCCCTCTCCTCTCGCTCTCCTCTCCCTCTCCTCTCCCTCTCCCTCTCCTCTCCCTCTCCCCTCTCCCTCTTCTCTCTCTCTCTCTCTCTCTCTCTCTCTCTCTCTCTCTCTCCCCTCTCCTCTCTCTTCTCTCCTCTCTCTCTCTCTCTCTCTCTCTCTCTCTCTCTCTCTCGACTTGAGTGAATCCCAACCTCTAAATCTCTAAAAGATAGAAAGAAGAAGGAAGAGGAGGAGGAATATTGAAAGAAAACATGGAAAAAAAAACCGATTCATAGATAAAATCATTGTTGTTACTTATCATAAAGATCCGTTGTTAATAAATCATGCTTATGTGTACAATGTATTAGTTTAAGGGCATCGAGGGAGTGACAAACACGATTCCTAAATGCGACTCTTCTTCTTATCAGTATTACAATAGAGGCAGCAAGCACGCGGGATGAATACGGAAATGGATAGCGGACAGAATTAATGAAAATGTGTGTGTGTGTGTGTGTGTGTTTAGTGTGTGTGTGTGTGTGTGTGTATTCATCTAGTTGTATTCATCTAGTTGTACTCCGTAGTGTAAGGGATAGCACGCTCGATTCACAACCGAGAAGTCCCGGGTTCGACCCCCGGGCGGAGCGGAAACAGATGGGTTGTTTCCTTAAAACCCGAGCCCCTGTCCACCCAACAGTGAATGGGTACCGGGTGTTAGCCGGGGTTTGTGACCTGCTCTCCGGGGTGCTGGCTTCGGCCAACACAAAGGACTAAGGATGAATGATAAAAAATGTTGATATGGAGACGGGGCCACACGAGCATTGCTCTGGCCCTGTAAAATACAACTAGATGAATACAACTAGATGAATACTCACACACACACACACACACACACACACACACACACACACACACACACACACACACACACACACACACACACACCGCGGTAATGTTCACAGAATAACTAATAATATATACTGTATATCATATTTTCCAGTCTGTGTTTCTGTCTGTTCCTTCTTTCTGTAGGTAATAGTGTGTAGTCATTTAACCCTGTGTGTAGGGGGATGAGAGGGGCTGCAGGAAAGCTTGTGGACTTGTGAAGGGCAAACTAATAGACTTGAAGAAACCAGTGGCGTAACGAGGGGGGGCATGCGGCCATGCCCCCCTTTTGCAAAAATAATTATAAATATAAATATATTTATTATATATATATAATATATATATATATATATAATATAGATAGAGAGATAGAGAGAGGAGAGAAAAGAGAGAGAGAGAGAGAGAGAGAGAGAGAGAGAGAGAGAGAGAGAGAGAGAGAGAGAGAGAGAGAGAGAGAGAGAGAGAGAGAGAGAGAGAGAGAAAAGGATTTTTTTATATAGATTTTTAGATTTTATACATTTTTTGCGGGACATATTTGTATATTGAGTATTTTGGATTGGGTATTTTGAGCATAATATGAAGCGTTTTTTTGCGTCTTTTGATCCAATGACAATGAAAACCTATGAAACTGATTGAATGTATGTCTGAAATAGAAAGTTTATTACCTCATCAAAACAAAAGGTAAAAAAAAATTTAAAAAAATAAAATAGCAGTCGAAAAAAGAAAAGAAAAGAAAAAGATAAATAAATGAATAAATAAATAAAGCTTTAGAAAAAGTCTCATCAGACAAAATGTTTCAAAATACTTCAATATAACCATTGAAATCCTGAAAACAAGAACAGTTGAGAAGAAATACAAATAGAAAGCAAGAGTGTTCAACAACTTTGCTCTTCAAGTACTTCAACAACTTACGAATTTCATCTTGGAGTGAGGAGTCAATATGTGTTGTTGACAGAAGACTTCAGGAGTGACTGGTCTGCCTTTGCTCCCTCACTTCAGGCTATATAGCCAAGATGAGGGAGGGGCAAGCTAGGCAGGTGCTGAAGGAGGAGGAGGAGGAGGAGGAGGAGGAGGAAGAGGAGGAGGAGGAGGAGGAGGAGGAGGAGGAGGAGGAGGAGGAGGAGGAAGAGGAAGAGGAAGATTACATAGGATTACATAGGATTACATAGGATTACCAGACACCAGGAGACCTATTGGTCCATAGCGAGGGTATCTACTGAACTACATACTACTAACTATCAACTATTTGTAAGAAAACAGTTGGAAAAAGATACCATGTCCCTTAAAGAGGATAGGAACATGGAAGTTTCATAGTGCAGAATGATAGGATATGAAAAATACTAACTACAACTACCACTACCACTACAACTAATCGATACGGGGGACTAGATACGAATTCGCACTATCAATACCCATTTACTTTACAGTGCGCGTCAAGTCTGTTTTTGAATGTAGTTATTGTGCTGGCTCCGACATTTGCCGATAACTTGTTCCATCGTTCAACGACGCTAACATTGAAATAATTTTTACGGAGATCGGTGTTGCAACGTTGACCGTTTAGTTTTAAACCATTATTTCTTGTTGTCACTTGAGTTGAAAGCTCGAATAAGTTCTCTTGATTAGTGACATCAAAACCTTTTAGGATCTTAAAGGTTTCTATCAAGTCCCCACGGATTCTACGATCCTTTAAGGAAAACATATTAAGTTTCCGCAGTCTCTCTTCATAAGATGAATTTCGCAGAGATGGAATTTGTTTGGTTGCTCTTCTTTGCACTGATTCCAATTTAGCTTGATCTTTTACGAAACAGGGCGACCAGAATTGAACGGCATATTCCAAGTGCGGCCTAACCAAGGACGTGTATAATTGTGTCATTACTTTCGGAGTTTTATGTTCAAAGTTACGTTTAATAAAGCCCAACATCATATTTGCCTTTTTACTGGCAGCTAGGCAATGCGGACTGGTTTTCAGATCATTACTGATGATGACACCTAAATCCTTTTCCTGCTGTACTTCAGTTAACGATTTATTTTGCATTTGATAGTTATATTTGAGGTTATCGTTGCCTATATGCATTACTTTACATTTATCGGAATTGAATTTTAATAGGCATTTATCACTCCAATCTGATAGTTTGTCGAGATCACTTTGTATGAGTTCGCAGTTTTCTCTAGTATATGCTTTACCGCCTAATTTGGTGTCATCTGCAAATTTCGATATTTTAGATACAAGTCCGCAGTCCAGATCGTTGATATATATCAGAAAAGAGTAGGACCCAAGACCGAGCCCTGAGGCACCCCACTAGTAACATCTAACCAATCAGATGCCTCGCCATTTATTACTACCCGTTGTTTACGATTTGAAAGCCAATCGCCAATCCATGAACATAATTGCTCTCCTAAGCCATGTGCCCTTTGCTTGGTCAGCAGTCGCTTATGGGGAACTGTATCGAAGGCTTTCTGAAAATCAAGGTATATTACATCCGAGGGAATTTTAGCGTCCCAGTTTGAATAAATGACATTAAAAAAATCCAGTAGGTTTGTTAAGCAGGATCTCTTATTTCGAAATCCATGCAGGGAGTTTAGTATTGAGTTATTTTCATCGAGAAAAGACACTATTTTATCCCGCAATATTTTCTCAAATAGTTTAACAATCACGGACGTTAGACTAATTGGGTGATAATTACTTGCGAGGCTCTTACTCCCTTTCTTGAATATCGGTGTAACATTAGCTAATTTCCACATACTAGGAACATTTTTGTCACTTAGCGATTTATTGAAAATAATCTTTAATGGGAGCGAAAGTTGACTGTGACATTCGCGAAGTAGTCGCGGCGAGATTTCGTCCACCCCCACGGATTTTGCTGGATCAAGTTTCAGCAAATACTTTGATATTTCGTCTACTGTTATCTCTCCTATTACCAGTCTATCCCTTTCGAGTCCCGCATACATGTTTACTGGTTCTGGTAATGGAGTTTCGTCTTCTTTAATAAATACCGCATTAAAGTGTTCATTGAGTACGAAAGCCATACTCTTATTATCATTTACCAAGATATTATTATTATCTTTCAGTGGCCCAATACTTGTTTTGACGTTTTTCTTACTTCGAACGTATTGAAAGAACCTTTTCGGGTTTGATTTGGATTCCTTTGCAATTTTTTCTTCATACTCGCGCTTTTTAGACTTAGGTGATTACGTTTTAAACTAAACTTTGTGGCGTTAATGATTACTCTCTCTCTCTCTCTCTCTCCCCTCTCTCTCTCTCTCTCTCTCCCCTTCTCTCTCTCTCTCTCTCTCTCTCTCTCTCTTTTCTCTCTCTCTCTCTCTCTCTCTCTCTCTCTCTCTCTCTCTCCATCTCTCTCTCTCTCTCTCTCTCTCTCTCTCTCTCTCCTCTCTCTCTCTTTCTCTCTCTCTCCTCTCTCTCTCTC
>JACEEZ010013453.1:62500-100000 GCA_016584305.1 Chionoecetes opilio | reverse complement strand
TTAACAAGGAAAACCTTAGGAAACATCTCCAGTCACATAACATCCATAAACATCCTAACAAACAAACACAAAGGACACCTGGCCACTCCTCTACCCCCCCAGCGCACCAGATGGACAACGACGGGTGGAGAAGGGTTGGGCTACGCCGAGGGAGCTCAGGTCACACCCATAGACCCGCCCCGCCCGCCCGCCACTACAATCCTCCTCGCCACCCTCATCCACCTGGGAATCATGGAATGCGAGACAGTGACCTGACTGCACCTTGGGAGGGGAGGCGCGCTAATCCTCACTACCTGACCTCCGCCTCCCGTCACGGCAGCTCTCAACCACATCCCTCCCATGGGTGGACTGCTAGCCAGCCCCACCCCCACACCCAGGGCTCCACACCTCCACCACCACAATCAAGGCAGCACAGGCGAGGGGCGTGCTATAATTGTGGTGAGACGAATCACACCCAAAACAACTGCAGGTTCGACCATAAAATACGATGCACAACATGTTATCAGTTAGGTCACAAAAGTAGGTCATGTATGTACTATAGAGAATAGGTTCTAGGCGAAGAAGACGTTGCCGTTGTAAATTATAGTAAAACTAAGGACTGTCTCTCCATAGAACACATCAACGCCCAGTCTCTCTTATCAAGCTTTGATGAAATAAAACTACTTTTGTATGATCGTGATACAGATGTTCTCTGTATTAGCGAGACTTGGCTTGCTAACAACACACCTGATTCATTTATACTAGTACCAGGTTATAATCTATTTCGACATGACAAGGGCCGCGGAGGCGGAGTGTGTATTTATGTTAAGGATAATTTAAGTTCTAAGGTAATCATACCAGATGTTGAACCCTGTACTGGTATTGAAAACATATGGGTTACAATTCAATGCAGAAAACTACCATCAATCATTGTAGGGTGCATATACAGACATCCCAAAGCTCCCGCTGCCTCATACGATTATCTGTCGGAAGTCTTCAAGCACGTTAATCTACGTAAGAAACCCATGTTTATTTTCGGTGACCTTAATGATAACCTTTTAGTTAACAACAGTAAACTTCAGAAAATAGTGGATGCTGGATGCTTGCAGACTATTCCAATTAATAAGCAAACCAACTCGAGTTACTCCTCAGTCTGCCACACTACTCGATGTTCTCATTACAAACAAAAAAGAAAGTATTATCAACCATGATTGCCTTCCCAGTACTATCGCAGATCACGACATGATTATCTCAAAGATCGATATCAGTAAACCTAAACGACCAAAAATAAAGAAAACGTTCAGAAGCATGGCTAAATACAACAAAAATAACTTTTGTGACGCATTGCTAAATACCTCATGCTACTTGAACAATATTACATTAACTGATGACATTGATGAGCAGATAAAAATACTCAACACAGTATTCATTTCATGTCTAGACCAAGTTGCTCCAATGGTAACTACATATGTAAATAGACCACCTGCTCCTTGGATTAACAAGGAAATGAAAGATAACATGAATTTCAGAGATAGTTTACAAGGCAAGTTGAAATTAGATAGACACAACGTACAACTTTACAACAAATATACAGAAGAAAAGAAACGCGTTAAGGACAAGCTTCATGAGGCAAAAAAGACATAATACCACAATAAGTTCCATCAAAGTAAAGGTAACTCAGCACAGATGTGGAATAATATCAGAGGTATCGTACCTAACAATAAATCACACAACATAATCACTAACGATGATGTTAATGACAAGGCGAGGAATTTAAACAACTTTTTTGCTACATAGGAAGAAAAACTTTTGAGAAGTGCAAAAATGATTTTACTAACAATGATACTAAGCCAGATAATGATAATGCGGTCACAAATAATTTCTTCAGGCCTAAACCAGTTGATGTTGATACTGTAATTATCACAATATCCAAACTAAAGGAGACCAAATCTGTAGGTAGCGATGGCATTTCCCTAAGTTTTATACAAGACAGCCTCTTAATCACGGCTTTTTTTTACCTAACTTGTATATTCAACACCTCAATAGCTACAGGTAAATTTCCCAATCCCTGGAAACATGCTGTTGTTGTCCCTATCTTTAAAGGAGGGGATAGTAATATGAGCTCTAATTACAGACCTATATCTCTCCTTCCTGTATTATCAAAGGTTTTAGAAAAAATTGTAGCTAAACAACTTTCCGACCACCTAGAAGAGAATGCTTTACTTTCCGACACTCAACATGGATTCAGGCCAAAATTATCCACGGAAACTGCTCTCACAGTAATATCCAACCATGTATATAGTAACCTAGATAATAAGAGAATAACTATGATAACTTTGTGTGACTTGTCAAAGGCATTCGACAGCGTTAATCACGACATTCTACTGCAGAGATGCCTTAAGTTACGTATTGACCCTTTCTGGATCCAAGATTATCTGTCTAATAGAACCCAATCAGTCCGACTAAACAATAACATATCATCCAAATCTATAGTAACATATGGAGTCCCACAAGGCTCTATCCTTGGCCCTATTTTTTTTTCTATATTTGTTAATGATATCTCGGAGTACGTAAACGATTGTGTTTTAGTTCAGTATGCAGACGATACACAGTTTATCCATAGTGGCAATATCATAACGTAGACCAACTAATCACCAGAGCTAAAGTAACGCTGTCGAATGCCAAGACTTACTTCCTAAAAAGTGGTCTTATGTTAAATTCTAAAAAGACTCAATTTATATTTATTGGAACACGGCAATTGTTATCGAACATTCCAGACGATATGACCATCAACTTTAACGGTAATAATATAACAATAACCAGCATGTCAAAATATTGGGTGTTTACTTGACAGATACATGACCTTCGACACACACATACAACCAACTCACTAAGAAAGTAACAGGAGTATTAATGTTCATAATAGAGTGAAAGACTTATTTGACAAGGACACCAGAGTGATTGTTATACATACACTAGTGTTAAGTCTAATTAATTACGGACTCAAGATATGGGGCAACACCAATGAAAAACCCCCATGCAGCAAGTACAAAAACTGCAAAACTTCGCTGCCAAAGTGGCTGCTGGGGGTTACAAAAGACGCGACCGTGCGACTCCTGTGATACAAGAACTTAAGTGGATAAAGATGAAAGAAAAAGTGAAATTTGATCAATGCAGATGGTGTATAAAGTGACCCATAAGTATTATCCTGAGTGGCTATTGAACTTACCATTTGTAACACAGATAAATGACTGCATAACAAGACAAAATCGAAACCTATTTGTCCCAAGAGTGAACACAGACAATGGTGCCCGTTCTTTATTAGTAAGTGGACCGACAGCATGGAACAAGCTCCCTACTAATATAAAAGAACTCCCGTCACTCACGAGTTTCAAAAAAGCCTTAACGACTTACGCTCTTCAAGGTGGCCTTTGCTAAGAATTTTCAAATATCATAATTATTTATACACTATGCTTTGTTATGTATATGCATATATGTATTATGTCTTATTATGTAAGTAATCTACATTCTTCCATGTAACTATATTTCACCATATATATGTTATTTTTAGTAGGTAAGAGAAAAGCCATTGTACATTAATGGAATAAAGCATTCTGATTCTGATTCTCTCTCTCTCTCTCTCTCTCTCTCTCTCTCTCTCTTCTCTCTCTCTCTCTCTCTCTCTTCTCTCCTCTCTTCTCTCTCTCTCTCTCTCTCTCTCTCTCTCTCTCTATATATATATATATATATATATATATATATATGTATATATATATATCCCCCCCCTTGTCAATGTTCTGGGTTCGCCACTGCTTGAAACGATAAAGCGATATAGGGGGTAAAGGGGAAAAATAGTAAGGGGTAAGAATGGGGAAAATAGTTATTAACAGGGTACTGTGCTATTGCCATATTGGTTTATACTTACCTAACACTAGGAAAGGAAATTAATGAGACCATAACGTAATATTTATTGAAATAATATAGTTTTAGACTTATTAGTCATATGGGTGGGGAAGGAATCATTGTGATAGAAATTCATATTCATTTTAATAGAAATAGTAAAGCTTCAACATCACATAGGACAACCAGAAACCATTTTAAGATTCCGTGAAATTAATGATCCATACAGCGTGAACACAAACATTGAACAGGATTTCAGCCATAGAGAAGTACTGAACGGACGAAACGGAAGTAATACTGGCTTAGAACTTCAAAATGAACAATATGGATAATTTATAAGAGCGTCTGTGCATGGAGATCAACACAACACAAACACTAGAAATCATATGAAATCAAGACAAAATATAAATGAAACTCAAAAAGAAGGAATCGGAAACGAAATAAAAAGATTCGCAAGAACTGATTCATAGCTTCAAAACCCAAGTATGACCATTAGGGAATACACAGGAATCCTAGAACACTAGAAATCCTATGAAATCAAGACAAAATACTGAAATACCAAAAGGAATCAGAATCGAAGTAGAGGATTCACAAGTACTGATTCGTAGCTTCAGAACCCAAGTCAATGTCAATGGTGGATGCGCAGAAGGAGGTGCGCGGGAGGCTCATTGTTGTTGTTTAGCCGTGGTGGCTGCCGCCGTGCTGGCTGCCGCCGTGCTGGCTCCTGTAAGGGTTGTGGTAGTCGATGTTCTCGTGGGAGTGGCCATCGGGGTAGTGGGTGTAGTGGTGGGTGTGGTCGCCGTGGTGGGTGTGGCTGTGACTGTGACTGTGGGGGTTGTAGTGGCCGCCGCCCCATCTGCTGTCTTCCGGATCGGCGTCAGCGTCAGGGTTGGGCATGGCCAGGGCAGCCACCACCATCACGCACAGCACGGCGAAGATTGACAGCTGCGGCAAGAAAGGTAAATATTGAGGGTGTTGCTTTTGTTATTCCCTACATTTTAGCGGATATTATATATTTTTTAGACTGAAATGATTTGCTACCTAGTGTAAAGAAAAGCATCGAGGGTCATATTTATTTAGATTATCGGTTTTACTGCAGCTTGAAGCTTTACAAAGCACTTAGTTATAACCGTCCTCAACTTGTAAATCTGTTCATTAGCAGTATTTCTAACCCATACATCACCCGTCGGATATGAAAAATAACACAAGGGAGGTCTGCAGGGGCGACCCCCCCCCCCTGGTTAGGTTGCGTACTCAATGCCCAGGTTAGGTTAGTTAACTAGCGGGGGGGGGGTATGGGGGGGCGTAGACCCCCCAATTATGTCAGGAGAGTATTGGTCGATTTTACTAAACTGCAGTTTTACCAGATTATCTATGAATTTATAGCAGATTTTTTTTGTTGAGACAAATTATTCTGCCAGGGAAAAAGAAAAACATTGAGTGTTATTTATTTAGATTACCCTTGCAGAAAGCAGCTTTAGCAGAAACGTGAAATTTTAGACTGAAATGATGAAGGGAAAGAAGCATTCTTTATTACCCAGATTTTCCACGAGACTTTTGGCAAGAAATGAGGAATTTGATTATATTCGAGACTGAAATGAACAGGTACAATCATGTAATAGCCTACCTATATTATTAAAATACCTATATTAATCTAATCACTACCTAAATCAACAAGGAATACATTAAATGCTTTAGAAATGCCTTGTTTGTAACTGTGTGCATGTGCTCTCCTTGGTATGTCCTCACGTGTCCTACCCATTTCCCACCAGACGTGTCCTGAAGCCCTCCCTCCCATACCCTGCCTCTAGTTTCCCTTTACACCTATTACAGTTTGACAGAAGAAAAACAAACAAACAAACAAACAAGAGATAAAAAAAAAAAGAAGAAAAAAAAAAACTTCCCTTCTCACCCTCGTCGTGGAAAAGGTTTAGTCACGTGTTTGTGGCTGTCTGAGTGTGCAAGAAAAACTGGTTAAAACTCTCTCTCTCTCTCGTCTCTCTCTCTCTCTCTCTCGCTCTCGCTCTCGCTCTCGCTCTCTCCCCTCTCCTCGCTCTCGCTCCCTCGCTTTCTCTTTTTTTGCTCTCTCTCTCTCTCTCTTCTCTCTCTCTCTCTCTCTCTCTCTCTCTCTCTCTCTCTCTCTCTCTCTCTCTCTCTAGGAAAAAAAGATGGGTTCTGTACCAAATCTATATTTTTCTTTCATTTACTATTTTCTCAAGGTACTTTTCATCACCGCAACTTTTCTATTCTATTCTATTTCTAAAGCGAAGAATCATGTACCGTTTGTTTCAGTGCTAATATTATTTTTACTTACTAATATTATACTACGGTAAAAAGTTAACAATTTGGATAACTTCTTTTCGGTACAAGACTGAAGCTTAATGTGAATCCCTGCATCAACATTGGGGAGGAAGGGGGATTAGTTGGGGAGGACATGGGTGGAAGGGTAAGGGAGGAGGGGCATGAGGAGGGGTAGGGGGTGAGGGATAGGGTAGGGGGGCATGAGGAGGGGTAGGGGGTGAGGGATAGGGTAGAGTCATTTTCTTGGAGTCCGTGACCATTTTCTTCCTACCTTTTTTTTTCGATGGATTTGATAGCCTGGACCATTTTAAAGAAAAATTAGCTCCTATGCCCTTCATGGAAATGACGGCTAACTTTTCTAGAGCCCAATATTGAAAATGGCCGCCGCCGACATCATGAAAAACATAAAATGTTATATCTCTGGCATCAGATGAGTTAGAAAGACGAATGAGGTGTTATTTTTTACTAATTCTGACATTACAAAGCCACTGGAATGGTTATCGTACAGTTTAGGGATAATTTTGACCTCTAAATCCAGGATGGCCACTGTCCGCCATCCTGAAAAACATGAAATGTAATATCTTCGGCACAAGATAAGCTAGATGGATATGTGAGGTTTTGTTTTCCACTTATTTTAGCATGATAAACTCATTGGAAGTATTATTTTAGAGTTTCAGGGACATCCTGACATACATTTTCAAGTATGATACGGCGAAATGGGGAAAACATGCTGTATTTTATATCTAATATTTCTTTTCATACTTTTCCAGCTGCATCGCATGCCCAGAAACAATGAAATGGCAAAAAACATTATATGCAATATTAATTTTCTTCTGTTTCAGATGCATCGCATGCCCGTCTGATGAAAATCGCCGACTTGTAAAGTGACTAAAAGAATGGATAATAGAACAGACAGTGAAGAGTTACAAGACAAGGCTTTAGATGAATACAAGTGCATTTTACTCTGTGGAAAGTCATGTACAGCAGATGACAGTTTGGAAAACATTACACCTGAGAAGTGGGAATCCATTCGGGAAAAGTCTTTAAAATGGAGAGAACTTGATAAATTCCAACATGTAGCCTACATGAAAATGTGGATTGGGAGAAGGGACCTAAAGGTCACCACATGCATAGCACTTGCTACGCATCATTATCCAGCAAGCGCAAGCTCTGTCAAGCTGAAAAACGCAAACAGAAATCCGAGGAACATCTTGAAAGAAATGAAGCATCAGATCAACAAGACCCTCCGCCAGAGGCCAGTGCACCTAAAAGGCTCCGCTCCAGCATGGGTGTCCTTCATGATAAGACTATGTGTGTGGTACATGAAAGGGGGATACAAGAGTGGTAATCGCGACAAGCAGATTTTACTTCTATCAACAGTAGATGCCTGGACTAAATTCAAGTTACATACTGTCCGTCTGGAAAATGACGTCATGAGATTGAGACTTGACACTCTGATTGCATCCATCCCAGATAGCCAAACAGCATTTGGGTTGGAAATCCGCTACCATCGCTCGTGCTGGCGCAAATATGTCAGCGACCACAAGCCCCTTTCAGATGAAAGTACTCAACATCTGCAGCGTGTAAACCTCCGAGAGGCCCAGGCTCTCTTCTTTCATCACATTTGTCAAGTCATCTTCAAAGACACAAATTCGGACACTGCAAAGTATCGTGCAGGACTATAAGCGCATTATCTCAAATCACGGACATAACTCAGCAGTAAAGTCCAGCTACTTAAAGGAAATTCTCATCAATGAATTTGGGGGAGACATCGGATTTCATGAGCGTATTCAAAAGAATGTGAGTGAACTGGTATATGATACAACAGCAGCAGGTACATACATTGAGGCAGCAATATCTTCATTGGGTGTTAGCAATGATCAGTTGGTGATGAATGTTGCGGAACGACTCAAAGAGCAAGTTATCAGGACAAATACTATTCCCTGGCCCCAATACATACACGAGTTGGAGAAAGAAGAAGACCCTAATGAGCTCCTGCTGAAGCTGATCACATGGTTGAAAAACCCAAATAAGTCTGCAATTGATACAGTCCACCCGTCCGGTCGATTGCATCTATCCTCACAAGCTACATCACTGGAAACTATTACCATCCATCACTATTACACGATCAAGGACAGTGAGAGAATACTGCGCCAAAAAAACCTGCCAATCAGCAATGTCTTCATGAAGACAGAAGATGAATTTCCTTCTAGTAAAGTTTTCCATGCTCTCCTGGGTAAACCCGAGAACAATATCCGGCTTCAAGCATTTCTTCAAACGGAATTTCAGAGAACAGCAGCGACAACTAGCACCGACATCATCTACTGTGTAGTGGGCAGCACTGCAAAGAACCTCACTACAGGCAAGCTTGTGCCAGAGTTCACATGCTCCCATGCAGAGGCAGATACGGCCATGTTCACAATATACAGTGTGCTCCGGTCAGACGGCTACACAGCACCTGTCATTCTAGATACAGAGGACACAGACAACTACGTGCAAGCGGCATATGTTGCTCAGAGGACACCAGGGATGCTGTGTGTGAAACGCAAGCGTCAGCTTATTAATGCCCGATATTTGTGCAGTGAGGCAATAGCTGCATCCATCATACCACTCCATGTTCTCACTGGGTGTGACCACAACTCTGGCTTCTATGGAACAAGCAAGAAACTCATCGCAGATCGTCTAGAGAAGTCTAAAGAGGCACATGACCTGCTAGCAGCATGTGGTACACAGCTCCCAGTCACACAACAGGTCATCAGTGATTTGGAGCGGTTTGTCATTCGATATGTCTATGATGATGCCAAAAGCATGACCATTGGAGATGCGAGGGCAGCGAAATGGAGAGCTCAGAAGAAGAAAAACACTATCCGACTTGTGCCTGACTTGGACAGTCTCCATCCACACTTGGAGCGTGCAAACTATCTTGCATATTTGCAAAAGCATTACCAGCTCCAAAATCACCCATCACCGATTGGTCATGGGTGGCATCTTGTAAATGGCTTATGTCTGCCTGTCCGTTCCACCAAGCCGCCACTTCCCCGATCCACGCCACTACCTGCACATCCCCAGACAGAGAACATCAGTGATGATAGCAGCGAGAGTGAGGACAGTGATTCTGATAGTGGCTCATACAGTGAATCATGTAGTGATAGTGAAGTGGCAGATTAGTATGTACAGTTAGTATGCAGTTTAAAATGAAGTAGTGTCACGCTAAAATAAGTGGAAAACAACACCTCACATATCCATCTAGCTTATTTTGTGCCGAAGATATTACATTTCATGTTTTTCAGGATGGCGGACAGTGGCCATCCTGGATTTAGAGGTCAAAATTATCCCTAAACTGTACGATAACCATTCCACTGGCTTTGTAATGTCAGAATTAATAAAAAATAACACCTCATTCGTCTTTCTAACTCATCTGATGCCAGAGATATAACATTTTATGTTTTTCATGATGTCGGCGGCGGCCATTTTCAATATTGGGCTCTAGAAAAGTTAGCCGTCATTTCCATGAAGGGCATAGGAGCTAATTTTTCTTTAAAATGGTCCAGGCTATCAAATCCATCGAAAAAAAAAGGTAGGAAGAAAATGGTCACGGACTCCAAGAAAATGACTCTACAGGGGGGCATGAGGAGAGGTAGGGGGGCATGAGGAGGGTAGGGAGGTGAGAGGGATAGGGTAGGGGGTCATGAGGAGGGGGATGGGCTAGGGAAGGGGAGTCTTGGGGAGATGGAGGGGGTTGGGGCAGGGGGAGGGAGGGGTAAGGTGTGCCCACCCGTCCCTGCCACCTGATTGGAGGACCCGGTTGAGGTGACTCCCTTTTAACCAATGACTTGAGGGGATATTGTTACTGGGTAGGGCACGTTCGATAAAAAGGGTCTCTCTCTCTCTCTCTCTCTCTCTCTCTCTCTCTCTCTCTCTCTCTCTCCATATCTCTCCTCCCCCTCTCTCTCTCTCTCTCCTCTCTCCATCCTTTTCCTTCTCTCTTCTCTCTTCTCTCCGTCTCTCTCTTCTCTCTCTTCTCCCCTTCTTCTCTTCCCCTCTCTCTCTCTCCTCTCTCGTCTCATTTGGGAAGGTTTTTTTTTTTGCGTGACGGAGCGTTTTTTGAGCATAATATGCAGCGTTTTTTTTTTTTTGCGTATTATGACCTAATGGCAATGACAACCTGTGAAACTGATTGAATGCATGTCTGAAATAGAAAGTTAATTACCTCATCAAAAGACAAAGCTAAAAATAAATGTAAAAAATAAAATAGCAGTCGCAACGAAAAAAAAAGAAAAAAAAAAACTATAAATTAATAAAACTAGTAAAAGTCTCATCAGAAAAAAATGTTTCGAAATCCTTCAATATAACCATTGAAATCCTGAGAAATCTAAATTGAGAAGAAATTCAAATAGAAAGCAAGAGTGTTCAACAACTTTGCTCTTCAAGTACTTCAACAACTTACGAATTTCATCTTGGAGTGAGGAGTCAATATGTGTTGTTGACAGAAGACTTCAGGAGTGACTGGGCTGCCTTTGCTCCCTCACTTCAGGTTATATAGCCAAGATGAGGGAGGGGCAAGCTAGGCAGGTGCTGAAGGAGGAGGAGGAGGAGGAGGAGGGGGTAGATAAGGAGGTAGGAGGAGGAGGAGGGAGAGGAGGTAGATAAGGAGGTAGGAGGAGGAGGAGGGAGAGGAGGTAGATAAGGAGGTAGGAGGAGGAGGAGGGAGAGGAGGTAGATAAGGAGGTAGGAGGAGGAGGAGGGAGAGGAGGTAGATAAGGAGGTAGGAGGAGGAGGAGGGAGATAACGATAAGGAGGTAGGAGGAGGGGCGAACAGAATCAGAATCAGAATCAGAAATTTATTTTCCATTTTACAATGGTTATTCTTGTACATCTTATATAATACAATAATGCGAATATCAAATACACAGTAAAATCTTAAACATACAATAAAACACAAGTGTGTACACACATTAAAATAGTAAAATCATAGAATAGTAAATAATAAAAAATAAATAGTAAAAATAGTCATACACAAGTATGTTGTCATTTAAAAGAAAGAAAAACGTAAAATGATAAAATTGTCATACAAAGGTGTATAATCATATAAATGTCATAAAATCAAGTAAAGTTAATGGTCAAGCATTAAAAGATAGTTTGTAAGCTTCTTCTTAAAAGTAGACATACATTTGGTGTTCTTAATGTGAGTAGGAAGACTGTTCCATAGTTGAGGTGCAGACACCAGCACTGACCTGTCTCCTGTGTATGTGTTAGTTTTGGGAACGTACAGCTGGTGCTGATGTCTTGTGTTTACATTATGTGTGTCTCTTACCATAGGTAGTGGAAACAACCAACATGGGAGTCATCTATAGATTATATATTAAACAGTAAGGCCAAGCTCGTACTTATACCTTTCCTTTACCTTTAGCCACTTGAGCTCTCTCAGGTATGGCGTTACGTGTTCAAATTTTGTGCCGCCCAGTGCAATTTTTGCGGCAAAGTTCTGCATTTTTTTAATACGTTGCAAATGAGTTGCACTTGCCACTCCCCAGATCTTAAAGTAATCGTCCAGACCATTTCATCACTCCTGATTTAATGCAGTCAAAATATAGCCATGATCGAGTATATCAACAATATGTTGTCACATTTTGCATCCAGTCACCCGTTTTTAAATGATCCGCATTCAAAATCTGTAAATTCCCCGTGCTCTCAAAACACAACTGTTGATCAGCAGACGACGCACCATGGGTCGGCGACGTCACAACAGTAAGCCTCCCAGCCCTGCCTGATACAGATGCGCGGAGACTCTGAGAAAAATTTAGTACTTGGGGAATTTTGGGTGTTTCTGATATTTTTTTTGTGCGATGTGGCATGTACTTGCATCCTGTGTGGGTGCAGCGTGGGGGCTGTGCCTTTACCGAGAGCTTAGCACCCATTTGCAAACTGTGGGGCGACGATATATGTGTGCAGATGTGTGCAGCGGCGGGAAGCGGCGGGGAGCGGCGGGTAGTAGCAAGGCCACCGAGATGAGAGGGCTGCAGTACCCTACCAGCCGCTCCCCGTCGCTCCAAAGGTCTGCACACATATATCGTCGCCGTGTGGGTTGTGAATGGGTGCTAAGCTCTCGGGAAGGACACGGCTTTCTTGCTGTGCCCATGCAGGATGCAAGTATGTGCCGTTTCGCACAAAAAATATACCAGAAGCACCCGGGATTCTAAGGGTACTGTATTTTTCTCTGAGTCTCCGTGTGTCTGTGTCGGGCGGGGCTGGGAGGCTTACCTCTTGTGACGTCGCCAGCAAGTTTCGCGCCACGGCTGGAATGTGGCTGTTGTTTTTCCCGCGCTTTTTACAAAAGTCATGTTTTTAGGGAAATAAGGCGTGAAAATGAATAATGTTTTGTAGATTAGGTATTTTGAATGATCATTCAACATAATTATGCAAAGAAAAATGGGTCTGGACGATTACTTTAAGCCCATAATTTATTATGCTTAAAGCAAGAGACTGTATCACTGTGACTCTTGTGTTCTTATCAAAGTTATCTTTAATGCGATTTATGTACAGTATAGTCCCTACAGTCTTCTTACAGATGTACGCCTTCTCCTTTAGGCGCTGGAGGCGAGAGTTCTCTACAGCGTCCAGCATGTAGTGATTAAGAATAGGAATGAGTGGGCGGTGGTCAGTCATCAAGGTGAAGTTCTGAAGTCCCACCAAGTAGAACTTACACTTGGTGATCGGCCAGACCACAGCCAACATCTCCAATTCAATGGTGGCATAACGGGTCTCGGCATCGGTAAGGAACCGAGAGCCACATTGAACGAGACGTAACTGCCCATTGCCATGATCTTGCAGGAGGGCATATCCTAGGCCGTTGAGACGCGAAGCATCCGTCTGTAGGATAGTGGACAGGGCTGGATCGAATGGAGCGAGAACTGGTGGACTGGAGAGGGCTGTCTTCACGCGGCGGACGGCCTCATCGTGGTCCGGAGTCCACAAGAATGCTCTCTTGGGGCTCATCAGGGGGCGTAGTGGGTGAGCATCGGCAGATATATCAGGGGTGAACTCAGCCAACTGATTCACCAGGCCCATTAATGACCTGACGTCCGTCAAGTTAGCTGGGATGGGAAAGTCCCTGATTGCGCTGACTTTTTCTTGATCAGCCGCGAAGCCATCTTCTGAGAGCTTGAAACCACAGAAGTCTACCTGAGGTGCGGCGACCACAAATTTGTTCCTGTTGAGGGTGATCCCGAATTTGCGACACCTGGTAAGTACTTCATGGATATGGTGGAGATGTGTACTGTAGTCCACATCATACAGCAGTACGTCATCGACCACTTTCACAAAATTCATTATGCCTTGCAGGGCCCTATCACCACGCAAGCAGAATGCATCGCCAGTGGCTGCGAAGCCCATCGGTCCTCTGCAATACTGGAACCGTCCATATGGCGTAATGAAGGTGGTCAAGTGTTGGTCCTCCTCAGCTAACTCAATCTGCCAATAACCGCAGAGAGCATCCACCGTGGTGAAGTAACGAGCCTTCGGGTCCACACTAGGAATAGCAGTAAAGGGTGTAGGTGAAGGGTGGGCTGGGCGGGACACTTGCTTGTTCAGCTTGGACAAGTCTGTTGTGATGCGTATTCCACCATCAGGCTTGGCGACGGCGACGAGCGGATAACACCACTCCGAGGGATCGTCACCAGCGGGCTTGATAATCCCTTGGGCTACCATAGAGTCAAGCTCCTTCTTGACTTGGTCCTTGAAGGCCAGGGGAATTTGACGAGGAGTGTAGATGGCGAACGGTACTGCACCATCCTTAAGATAAATCCTCATGGGAGGACCCACCATAGGTTTAAGTGGTGTGGATCCTAGAGCAGCCTTGTCTACCAAAACGTCCTGAAACTCCTTCAAGAAGTAGGCCTTGGCCTGTGAAAGTGACATGGTAGTTGAAAAAGGGAGCTCTGTGCATCTGTTCACATGCGTGACTTCTAAGATTGGCTTCGGGAAGTCTGGAGATATGATGGCCAACTCTTGACAGTGGCCATATGAGAGAAGTGGAGTCGGGATGCCCTCATAAACTCGAATCCAAGCAGAGCAGGACCACTCGCCTAAAGTGAGAGTAGCTGAGAATGTACCAAGAGCAGGAGCCATCTCGGAACCATCAGCCATCGACGTTGTAGTCGGCGAAAGGGGCTGTAGGCTACTCCGGGGAATACCCAGACTCTCTAGGTGTTGCGGGCCAATCACCAAGATGGCAGCACCTGTGTCAGGCATCATCAGCAGGCGTGAAGTGATATCTCCATGCGTGATGAGTACACAGATGTTTTGGGGCATCTTGGAGTTGGAGCAAGAAGGACTTTGACTTTTGACTTATTGTTTTATTGGCCTCCATGATACAATACTTTTTTTTATTCATTTTACATAAGTAAGGCATGAAGCCTGGGTCTGTTGAGCGCAAGCTCCTATACAGACCTGTTGCTTAGATATACAAAAACGTTTAGCAAGTGGATTTAGGCCATTGGCTAACAAATTTATACAATATTAATAACTGACATTATAAATTAATATATACATACGTATATACCTATATACACATACATGCATACATATACATATGCAACATACCTACACGTACACATACATTTATGCGCACACACAGACACCTACATACCCATAAATTTACACACACCCAAACATACTTACACATTAACACAGTGTAATATACAAGTACACACACATAATGAATCCATGCATACCTACAGAATGACTTAGTGTGTATAACTTTGAAGCAACAATTTCTTGAGTTTATGTTTGAAGGATATTTGAGTTGTGGAATTTTTTATTTCTGCTGGTAAACTATTCCATAATTTGACACCTCTGACTGAAACATTTTGCTGAGCATGAGTAGTCCTGCAACGTGGTATTCGTAACTGTAATGACCTTGTAGCAAAAGTATGTGAAATGTAGTGAAAACCGTTATCAATAGGATACACATGTAATGATTTATAAACAAATAAGTTTGATTGCAGAGATATTATATCAGACAGTTTGAGTAACTGGTGGTCTCGAAATAGTGGGTTGGTGTGCTCATATCGTGACTTATAAAACATAACACGTATTAATTTTTTTTGAGAAATAAATAGATTATCCACATATGTTTTATATGCTCCCCCCCAAATTGTTGAACAATACAGTAGATATTGATATCCTAGTGATGAATATATTTGAATAATACACTCAAAAGTGATACAGCTACGAATTTTATATAAAACGCCAGTTAATTTAGATATTTTAGTACATAATTGATTTATTTGAGATCTCCATGTTAATTTATTGTCAATGGTTATACCTAGAAATTTATATTCTTCAACTTTACACAAGGATAAATCATTTATTTTGACGTCAATATGGGCTGCACTAGTCATTAGAGGGTGGGATACCATGTAGCATGTTTTAGAGATGTTCAGTGTTAGTTCATTGCTTTTTATCCAGTTAGATACATTAATTAACTCCGAGTTTAGTATATTCTCTATTTCACCAAGATCTTGTCCCTGAATATATATGGAAGTGTCATCAGCAAAAAGCAAAAACTTCAATTTATTACTACAACGTAAAATGTCATTGATATAGATAAGAAACAAAACTGGGCCTAAAACTGAACCTTGTGGTACACCATAGCAGATTGATTCATGTGAAGATGCAGAATTATTATATACAGTGTATTGTCTTCTGTGGCTTAAGTAGCTGTTGAACCAGTCATGTGCCGGGCCACGAATGCCATAAGTTTTCAATTTTTCTAATAAAATAGGATGAGAGATGGTGTCAAACGCTTTTGATAAGTCACAAAATACTGTTATTTGATGAATTTTGTTGTCTAATGAGTTATAAATACTATTACAAAGGTGATGGATTGCTAACTCTGTACTATAGTTGGGTCGAAAGCCATACTGAAATTCTGTTAGTAATGTAAATTTTGACAGGTACTCCATTAATCTGCTTACAACAGTTTTCTCAAAGATTTTACTAAAGCTTGAAAGGATAGAAACAGGTCTGTAATTACTAAAGAGAGACTTCTCACCTTTTTTGAATATGGGAACCACTTTCGCTAATTGTAAGTAACTGTTTTGGAAAACTACCTTCTTTAAACGACAGATTTATGATATAATCTAAAAAGTTAGAGACTTCACAGCTGCATTGTTTTATAACTTTAATATTAATATCATCATAGCCTGGCGAAGTTGTCTTAAGGTTTTTAATAATGGATTCGATTTCTGGTATTGATGTAGGTCGAAGGAAAAATGAAAAGGGTACAGGGTCAGGTAGGTACTGTCTAAATGAAGTAGCACTTGGCACAATGCTCTGAGCTAGTTGAGTAGCAACATTACTAAAATAATCATTAAATGCAGTAGCAATTTCGTTATTGTTAGATGTTGTTTTATTGCAAAAAATTATAGAAGGTGGTAATTTTGACTGGTTCTTTCCCATTAGATTATTAACAATACTCCAAGTTTTTTTTGCATCACCTGCTTTCTCGCGTAGTCTGGACCTAAAATGATTGTCTTTAGCTGCCCTAATTGTAGTTGTTAATGAGTTCCTGTACCGTTTGAATATTCTTTCGTAAGTTAGTGGCCACTTAGCGTATAATTTTTGCAATCTGTTACGATGTTTGATGGAATTCCTGATTGCTGTTGTGATATAAGTCTTACCTAGGTGTTTGTCCTTTACTAAAATTTTCTTAACAGGAAAGTGTTCATTATAGAGATTTTGAAACTTATTCATATATATATCAAAAGTTTCATCAACTCCTCTGTCTTTTAACTCCAATTCCCATTTATAATTCTTCAAATCATTTCTAAAGGCATCGATGTAAGTATCAGTGATTATTCTTCTGGTTAGGATATGAGAACAATGTGTACTATTAATGTGAACAGAAAATATGCTAAAAATTGGGAAGTGGTCACTGATGGAAGTATACAATATACCACTCTCTTGGTAATTAAGGAAATCATTAGTCCAAATGTGATCTATTAATGAAGCAGAGTTATTAGTGACTAGTAGGTTTATTTATCGTGGAGTAAAAAAAGTGGGAAAAAAGCAAATTAATAAAGTTGCAAACATGATTATCATTGCTTTTTAGCAAATTTATATTAAAATCGCCCATTAAGTAACATTTCATGTTGAATTTTGATAAAAAGTCTAAAATATTCTCCATGGACAGAAGGAACTCACTAAGATTAGAATTTGGGGGTCTATAAATAATTCCTATTATAAATTTAATGGGCTGTTTGAGTTCCAAAAATAAGGATTGAATGTGAGGTAGCTGCAAAGAGACATCGTTAAGGGGTACACCTTGGAAGGACTTTTTAAGGTATATTGCCACACCTCCACCTCGTGTAGTCTTATTTCTATAATGGGCAGAATAACCGTTCAAACTATAAAGTTGACATATTTCATCGTTTAGGCGAGTTTCACATAAACCAAGGACATCAAACTCTATACCAGATGGACTTAAACACTGATCTAAAAAGGATTCAAGATGAAGGGCTACACTGCTAATATTATAGGACAAAATTATCAAACTGTTGCTAGAAGACTTACATTTTAGATTTGAATCATCACTGAAGAAATATTACAAACTGGATCTGGATGTACACGGTCACTCACATTATCCTCAATAGGGTCCCCCGCCGATGCCGTAAGAACTTGAATCAAAAGTCATACTGTTAATAACATGTAAAGGAAAACTATGAGTATCATTAATCAAAGCACAACTAAATTCAATATCACTTAAATTGTGGAAAGGAAAAACTTGATCACTATCCATGAAAAGGATAGGAAGTAGATGATTGTACTTTACCAATCGAGAGGTTTAAACAGCTTTTCGTGCAGGTTTAGGCTTCTGTTGCGTTGATACGCTTCCCCCTCTGGACGACGAAGCCGCTCCCTCCCTGGTGGCAGCGGCACCTGTAGGTGTTTCAACAAGCTGACGTTCACCAGCACCCTCGTCAGCACGGGGACCCATGGCAGCAGCAGCAGCCCGTCGTCTGGTGACAGCGACTGAAGGGTCAGACTGTCATTCGTAACAATAGAAGCGGTAGTTAATCCTGAATAACCATTCTCGTTGCCATCCCGGGCTTCACTGAGCGGTGGGCCGGCGCTGGCAGCGACAACGGTTCTTCTAGCTGCTTCACGAGGCTCATTCGAACCAGGTCGATTCTTGATCACTAGTTTGGTGTGCCGAAAATACGCTATCTTTCCCTCACTTTTTGCCTGTTTTAGCAAAGGGAGTTGAGCTTTCCGTATATTTTGTGAGGCTGGGCACAGGTCTTCATTTATGAAGATTCTTGTACCCTTCAGCTTGGCAACATTCCTCATCACCGCCTCACGGTCACAGAACCTGGTAAAACGAGCAATGATGGGGCGGTCTCGGTGATCTAGACGCTGTCCCACCCGGTGTGCTCGTTCAAGCTGGATGTCAGGTAGTTGAAGCTTCTCCTCCAATAACTTAGACACTAGGACAGCTGATTGCTCCCAAGTATCTCCTCCCTGTCTTTCTTCCATACCCAGAAACTGAAGATTGTTACGGCGATTATAATCCTCTTGATAGTTGCATCTATCTTCTAAATCCTTGATAAGCGTTTCACTCACTTCAAGCTTTTCACTCAATGTCTCGTTGGTCTTTTTCCTACATTTGATTTCTTGGTCCTGATGTTTCACTTGCTGCTTCAGATCCACAACCTCCTGTTGAGTGAACTCCAAGCTTTTCGTTAGATCTGTCACAGTTGTATGAAGTGACTGCAATTTTCCATCTACTTGCTGTATAAATACTTCCAGTGAACTTCGATAGGCTTGGTCTTGAGAAGCAAGAAGAGTCTTCAGAACTGCAGTATCCATCGTGAGTAAGGTAGTTATAGAAGTCAGCGGAGCGATTACTAAGCACGTCCACTCGCTGTGACTGCTAGTTAGCTAGAGAATCCATGCGACGACAGCTGTTGTGTCTTGCGTCCCGAGGTTGGCCAGAGGTAGGGGGAGCACCATTACTACCTGAGGTTCCACGTTTAGAATACGTGCGTCGGTCTTTCTGCTGTCCTTTGCAACATGAGTTGTAATGGCCAAAGCGAAGGCAAAGGCGACATTGAGCCTTGTTAGTAGGGCACTTTGCTGTGCGTGGAAAGTGACCTTGATGGCCGCAGCTATGACAGGTGCGCTGAGCAGCTGGGCACTGTGCTGTACCGTGCTGTGTCGCGCAGCACTGGCAAACATATGCAGGCTTGGGTGTCGCTGAAGAATGAGGGGCCGTCTTGGCGCGTCCCGTCTGTTTCTTGGCCTTCTGATACGATGACACGGCTCGCACCTGTTCAGGTGGGGCGCGAATGGTAGAGGTTGCACACCTGGCGGCCTCGTAAGAGCGGCAGGCTGTGACGACGTCCTGAAGAGAGCAAGTTTCCTCCAGGGAAATTATGCGCTGGACCAGCTCTTCATCCTTTACACCCATCAGGATCACCGTCTTGATTTGGGTTTCCTGGCAGACAGATGAATGCCCGGGGCAGACGTCAACTTCCTCCGCGACGCGGCGCAGGCGGACGTAGAACTCGTTAAACGATTCACCGTCCAACTGCTTGCAGCTGAACAACTCTCTCCTGCGTATGACCTCGTTACGTAGCCCCTTTGATATGTAACTGAAGAGCATCCAATACCTCGTCGATGGACTTGTCTGTAGAAGGTGGTATGTATAAAGTGTGCTCCAGAGCATGCTGTGTTTCCAGGGAGAGGCACATGCGTAGCTGGATGAGTTGTTTGGGCTGGGGTAGGCTAGACAAATCCACCATCGTGGCATAATCGTGCCAACGACGCCTCCATTCCCTGAATATCTGGAACGTAGCGTCAGGTTGAAGTGGTGGTGTAATGCCCGTTATTCAGGAGAGATAGGATGAGAATTATTACCATATAATTCCCGAGTTATGTCTCGTAAGCAGTTCACTTTTTTAGTTTCACGGGTGAGTCATCGCCCTTCTTTCCTATCCGCCATTTTCTTATCTTCTTTCCTACCGCCATTTCTTTCTTCTTTCCCTCCTTCATTCTCCCCCCCCCCCCGACATGCCGGTTGCGAGTCAAAATTCGTGGAATAATTATTCCGCGATCAGTGATAACTAATGGATTCAAATCTTTTCATCCTCCCCCAACCCTCCTATCAGATCAAGGAACACTCCTAGATTCTTAATGTCTTTCAAAATAGTCCCCATAGTGACAGATCAGGTTCATAAATGGATGTCTTAGTAAAGTTATACGCTAAATTGAAAGTCTACCAAATTTCTATACACACTTCCATACCCTCTCGCTTCAGAATACGCGTTCGGACCTTTGACATGAAAAGTAATCACACCCTCCTCGGATATTAGATTAAACATATTAAATTCTTCTATATCAAAGTAACAGGTCTGTATTATAGGCAGCCTTTTCTTAGGTACACGAGTTTCATTATTTAATTAGTTATTTCGGGATTATAAGCTATTCATTTGAGGTCACGTCTAGACCATTCAAACAATTCCCCTTTTATACCGCGGGCTCGGGGTAACCCAGACGGGAGTCTCATCTCAACCCTCCTGCAGGTAAGACGTATCAAGCTTCGCTCCTGTTTCCCCCCCCCCCCTTTCCTTGTTATAATATTGTTATCTATATTTCCAAATATGGGTACCGATGTTTAGTTTTCGCTAACGTAAAGGAGGCCTGCCCCATCCTTATAAGTATTATTAATGAGTCTCATCTCAACCCTCCTGCAGAGCTGACCTCTTGGCCTGGATGCAAAGGGCCCGGTACATGGTCTTTTTTAGCGAAACACATCACCTTCTTACTCTTATCTTCCCCCTAGTATCTTCCATGTATAATTATAAGTATTCAGCGGTATATTATCCAAGCAAAGGATAATGTATCAATAAGGTTCAGAGAGGAAGGTTTATGCTCACCAGAGCTTAGCTTCATTTCACAGGGAGAGTTTCCCGTATCAGGTTGTAAGGTTTTTCTTACATCCGATTAGAGTTTTTCCGGTGTTGGATTAACCCTTATATGTTGTCTGTGATCTCAAGCAAGAGACATACTATTTCAGCATGAATAAATAGGATGATGTTTTCAAATATAGTTCTTGTGTTTATTATAAAAACCCCAGGTGATTATTCTGCGTTAGGACAGTAATTCCCCACACTTCCAAAAGAGTCAGCCTTACTCGGTATAATTCCACGTATCAATCACGACTACCAAGATAAATCTAATATTAATATTATTCAAACACGCCCAGGGAGTAACCCAGAGAACTACTCGCCTGAGCTGGTGGCAGCACCCCCTTAACTCATACCCTGTTCCCTTAACCTAAACCCCTACCCCTTCCCCTTAAATTCATCCCCCATTTCAGTACTCTCCGCAGCGAGAAGTGTTCATACTATAATCACATAGTGAAGTCATAAGACTAAGTTAAATTCTCAATTCAAGTTGTAATCAAATGAAAAATCATAATCAATTAATATCACTCAAGTAACATTGACCAGGTATAAACTCCCCATAGGAGTTTCTGGCAACACAGTGGTGGTATCTGTGTAGTAGCCTTTTGTGGGGGCGGGTGTGTTGGGGCAGGAGTCGCGTTAACACTCGCTGCCGTGAGTGGAAGCGGGCTCCGAGGTGCCAGCATGGAGATTAACCCCTGGAATTTTGCGTTGTCTTCCTCTCGGCGTAGGAGATCATCGTTTCTCCTAGCTTCCTCTTCTCGTCGTCTCCTTTCCTCGTCGTCTATATCTCGTATCCATTTGAATAGGCACAGGACGTCTGGACCCTGTGGTGGGGAAGGAGAGCTTCGTCCCGCACCTGAAAGTGAAAGTGGTGGCGGCGGTGAAGTTGGTGGCTACTGACTACGGCAGCGAGCTATATTCGCTGCCAGACGTGAAGTCTTATATTGTCGTACGCTATACATACATAATAATATATATTCCTACGGACATGATAACAGTGGAATATTTCCATATCCTACAGAAGCTTTCTTTGCCTTTGTGCCTTCGTGGTAAATAATAAATATTAAATACCTCAATAAATCCAAAATGGTAGTAAAAATAAACTCGAAAATAGTGAAGAGCGAGAAAAATAGTTAAATAAATTATACTATTATACGTATGTTGGCAGCTTCTTATTGGTTTGTTCTCCTCCTCCTCTGTCTCCTCCTCCTCCTCCCCTCCTCCTCTCCTCCTCCTCCTCCTCCTCCTCCTCCTCCTCCTCCTCCTCCTCCTCCTCCTCCAACGAAGTATATTTAAATCAGGTGGTCCGTGAGCCTACAAGGGATAATAGTATCCTAGATTTAGTTTTCACTACCGACACTGATCTGATTGATTACTGCGATATAGGTGAACATTTGGCAAACAGTGATCACAGGTTAATCAGATGCGGCATAAATTGCAATATAGACATCACAGAAAATCGGTATTTAGTTCCCAATTATAATAAAGCAGATTTCACGAAGATCAGCAGGGTACTAAGCAAAGTTGATTGGGTTGACCTACTAAACGGTAATAACGCCGAAAACATGTGTAATTTATTCACAAATAAACTCCAATCGGTGGTTGAAAAACATGTTCCCATGATAAGGAAACGTCTAAATTACAAACAAACCCAGTTGGATGACTAATGAGATTCAACAAATCATTGGCAGTAAGCGACGAGCGTATAAAGTTTACAAGCGATCAAATGCGGACTGCGATTCTAGAGAATACAATGACGTAAAACGTCGTTGCAAAGGATTAATAAAGACTAAAAAGCGCGAGTATGAAGAAAAAATTGCAAAGGAATCCAAATCAAACCCAAAAAGGTTCTTTCAATACGTTCGAAGTAAGAAAAACGTCAAAACTAGTATTGGGCCACTGAAAGATAAGAATAACATCTTGGTAAATGATAATAAGAGCATGGCATTCGTACTCAATGAATACTTTAATGCGGTATTTATTAAAGAAGACGAAGCTCCATTACCAGAACCAGTAACCATGTATGCGGGACTCGAAAGTGATAGATTGGAAATAGGAGAGATAACAGTAGACGAAATATCAAAGTATTTGCAGAAACTCGACCCAGCAAAATCCGTGGGGGTGGACGAAATTTCGCCGCGATTACTTCGCGAATGTCAACTTTCGCTCCCATTAAAGATTATTCTCAATAAATCGCTAATGGACAAAAATGTTCCTAGTATGTGGAAATTAGCTAATGTGACACCGATATTCAAGAAAGGGAGTAAGAGCCTCGCAAGTAATTATCGCCCAATTAGTCTAACGTCTGTGATTGTTAAACTATTTGAGAAAATATTGCGGGATAAAATAGTGTCTTTTCTCGATGAAAATAACTCAATACTAAACTCCCAGCATGGATTTCGAAATAAAATATCCTGCTTAACAAACCTACTCTATTTTTTTAATGTCATTTATTCAAACTGGGACGCAAAACTTCCCTCGGATGTAATATACCTTGATTTTCAGAAAGCCTTCGATACAGTTCCCCATAAGCGACTGTTGACCAAGCTAAGGGCACATGGCTTAGGAGAGCAATTATGTTCATGGATTGGCGATTGGCTTTCAAATCGTAAACAACGGGTAGTAATAAATGGCGAGGCATCTGATTGGTTAGATGTTACTAGTGGGGTGCCTCAGGGCTCGGTCTTGGGTCCTACTCTTTTTCTGATATATATCAACGATCTGGACTGCGGACTTGTATCTAAAATATCGAAATTTGCAGATGACACCAAATTAGGCGGTAAAGCATATACTAGAGAAAACTGCGAACTCATACAAAGTGATCTCGACAAACTATCAGATTGGAGTGATACATGGCTATTAAAATTAAATTCCGATAAATGTAAAGTAATGCATATAGGCAACGATAACCTCAAATATAACTATCAAATGCAAAATAAATCGTTAACAAGTACGTTTGAAGTACAGCAGGAAAAGGATTTAGGTGTCATCATCAGTAATGATCTGAAAACCAGTCCGCATTGCCTAGCTGCCAGTAAAAAGGCAAATATGATGTTGGGCTTTATTAAACGCAACTTTGAACATAAAACTCCGAAAGTAATGACACAATTATACACGTCCTTGGTTAGGCCGCACTTGGAATATGCCGTTCAATTCTGGTCGCCCTGTTTCGTAAAAGATCAAGCCAAATTGGAATCAGTGCAAAGAAGAGCAACCAAACAAATTCCATCTCTACGAAATTCATCTTATGAAGAGAGACTGCGGAAGCTTAATATGTTTTCCTTAAAGGATCGAAGAATCCGTGGGGACTTGATAGAAACCTTTAAGATCCTAAAAGGATTTGATGTCATTAATCAAGAGAACCTATTCGAGCTTTCAACTCAAGTGACAACAAGAAATAATGGTTTAAAACTAAACGGTCAACGTTGCATCACCGATCTCCGTAAAAATTATTTCAATGTCGTTGATCGATGGAACAAGTTACCAGCAAATGTTGTCGGAGCCAGCACAATAACTACATTTAAAAACAGACTTGACGCGCACTGTAAAGTAAATGGGTATTGATAGTGCGAATTCATATCTAGTCCCCCGTATCGATTAGTTGTAGTGGTAGTGGTAGTTGTAGTTAGTATTTTTCATATCCTATCATTCTGCACTATGAAACTTCCATGTTCCTATCCTCTTTAGGGACATGGGATCATTTTCCAACTGTTTTCTTACAAGTAGTTGATAGTTAGTAGTATGTAGTGCAGCAGATACCCTCGCTATGGACCAATAGGTCTCCTGGTGTCTGTTATTCCTATGTAATCCTATGTAAAAATCCTCATCCTCCTCTAACCTTCCTCCCTCTGCTCCTCCCATCTCCCACACACGTGTACCCCCCCCCCCTCACCTCTCCTCCCTTGTGTGTGTGTGGGACCATAGCTAAATAACTTGATTAACTACTCTATTCCGTTTGGCAGGAGTGAAAATAAAGACTCGTAGTAACTTAATAAGGTTATTATAAGACTCGTAGTAAGGTTATATAGGGTACTAGCAGAACGGGTGCCCTCCGGGCACCTTTCTCCTAGCTCCTGCGGAGGGCTGTGGGCCTGCGGCCCAATGGGGGGCCTGCGGCCATGTTGTGTTATGTTGATAAAAAGAAGAAAAACTCTTCCATCCCTTTCAAGTCGATCACGGCCAACAAATTTGGACTACAAAGTCAAGTCTATCTCGCACGGTTTAACCGCTACAGCTGTTTTTAGGTTGTTTTTGCTTGCCACGCCCACCGGGGTCGGACACGCCCCTCAAAACATCTTCCATCCCCCCAAGTCGATCACGGCCAACAATTTTGGACTACAGTGTCAAGTCTGATAAATAAAATAATTTTATTTACTAAAATTAATAATAGTATCCCCATAAAATGTTCATTCTCTCTAGTATGAATTTTAGAGAAAATGTTCCAGCAGAGACTATAGCAGCCACAGCCGTTTTTAGGTTGTTTTTGCTGGCCACGCCCACCAGGGTCGGCCACGCTCATCGAAACATAGCCTATGTTCTCCGCTGGGTTATGAGGATTCCAAATATGTGCGGCATGTGGGGTTTTGGCCATCTGTAGCCGAGTCTATAACGAACATACAGACAGACAGACAAATTTTGAGATTTATATATATAGATGTGGGAGACACAGAAGAAGGAATTAATGAAGCCTAAAATTTAATTGAGACTCGACTCTTCCCTCTCACAACTTTTTGTGTCAGAGATATTTGTGAATTTTCTTCCAAGGTGGACTAATAAATAGATAAATAATAGAGAATAAAATGATGCTACAATAAATAATGATACAATGAAATGAAATAAATGAATAAGATATAAATAGATAATAAATAAATAGGTAAATAATAGGAAAATAAATAATTTACTAATTATAATAACTAAACTAAAGCATCTAAATATTATAATTATTAAAAAAAAATAATATATTAAAAAATTTTTTATAAATTTTTTAAACAAAAAAGAAACCCTAAATAAAAGTATAAATTTATTGTAAAATCCGGGCCAAATTGATTTACCATTTTTAGTAGGCATTAGGTATTTATTGTGAAGGGTAATTATTGTCTTGGGTAATTTGTTCAATTTGTTTCTTGCTTCTATTTATTTTACTAAGAACCACAAGGTCTCGAGTGGAACGGAAGGAAAAAAAGGGTTGGTTACGTGAATTTATTTTAAACCTTAGTTTGTGTGTGTGTGTATGTGTGTGTGCGTGTGTGTATGTTTTGGGGTGGTATTTTCCCATCTAGTTGTATTTTAAACAGGGCCAGAGAATGCTCGAAATGGCCTCGGTTCCATTCAACAAAATTTATCTTTCATCCTTAGAGTTTTGTGTTGGCCGAAACAGCCCCCCGGGAGGGGGTTCCCAAAACCCCCCCTAACACCCGGGAACCCCCTTCACTGCTGGGTGGGCAGGGGCTCGGGTTTTTTAAGGAAACAAACCCCTCTGTTTCCGCTCCGCCCGGGGGGTGTGTTGTGGGGTTGTGGGGTGTGTGTTGTGTGTGTGGTGGTGTTTTTGTGTTGTGTGTGTGTGTGTGTTTGTGGGGAGGGGGTGTGTGTGTGTGTTTTCTTTTGTGTGATTTAATAGTGTGGGGTGAGTGACTGAGTGTGGGTGTTTGTGTGTGTTGTGTGTGGGGTGTGTGTGTGTGTGTGTGTGGTGTGGGGTTGGTGTGTGTGTTTTGTGGTGTGTGGGAAAGAGGGCCTAAAAAAACCGAAAGGGATCGTTATATGGAGAGGAGGAGGAGGAGGAGGAGGGAGGAGTCTATATAAAAAAAAAAACAACTAGGAAAGAAATCTCGCCAATTAAAATATCTTATATGTGGCAGGAAGTAAAAAATATTAAAAAAAAGCCCAAAGAATATAACAAAACCATTACACGTCATTATAAAAAACTTCAAATTTTCCCCAAAGAAAATGATGAAGATGACCCTTTCCCAGAAAAAAAACAGAAGAAAATTTCACGAATAAAAAAAAATTTTCCCTAAACAAAACAAAATTCAAAAAACTTTTTTCCATTATTTTTGTTATTACGATAAAATATTATAAAAATTCCCTGGGTGGGGTTTTATAATCTCTTTTCCAAAATTTTTTTTGGGGTTGTCTTAAGAATTGAAAAAAAAAACAATTTCTTTTTAAATTTTTTTTCTTTTAATTTTTATTGGGCTTATATTAGAGAGAGAGAGAGGAAAAGAGAGAAGAGAAAAGAGAGAGGGGAGAAGAGAGAGAGAGGGGAGAGAGAGGAGAGGGGAGGGGAAGAGGAGAAAAGAGAGAGAGAGAAAGAGGGGAAAAAAAGAAAAATTTTTCCTGTTTTTTCTCTTCCCCCGGTCCTTTTTTATTTTTTTTTTGTTTTTAATCTTGTTCTTCAAAAATTTCCCCCCTCCTCCTCCTCCTTCCCCCCTCCTCCCCTTTTCCTCCTCCTCCCCCCTCCCCCTCCTCCTCCTCCTCCTTCCTGTTTTTTTTAACAATTTTTTTCATATTCTTTTTTTTCAATTATGTGCCCCTGTTTTTTTAATCCTGTTCTCCTTAAGCCATTTACTTAGTCTTGTTCCTTTTTCTTTTTCAATTTTCTCTTTTTTACTCAATAAAATCCCTTTTTTTTTTTTTCTATGTTGTTTTTCCCCTTTAATTTTTTTTTTTTTCTAGGGGTTTTTTTAGTTGTTGTTTTTTGTTTGTTGTTGTTGTTTTTGTTTTTGGTTTTTGTTGTTTTTTTTGTTTTTGTTGGTTTTTTGTTGTTGTTGGGTTTTTTTTTTTTGTTTTTTTGGGGCTGTTGGGGGTTTTTTTTGTTTTTTTTGTTGTTGTTGTTGTTGTTTTTTGTTTTGTTGGGGTTTTTTTGTTTGGGGTTGTTGTTTGGGTTGGGGGGAAAAGTGCACCTTTTTTTTTTTTTTTTTTTTTCGATTTTTTTTTTTTTTTTTTGTTTTTTTTTTTTCTTTGTTTTTTTTTTTTTTTTGGTGTTTTTATTTTTTTTTTTTTGTTTTTCTTTTTTTTATAAGGAATTTTTTGTTGTTTTAAAACACCTTCCTTTTCCACCCTTTTTAAAAAAAACAAAAAATTATAACTTAAAAAAAAAACAACATACCTTTTATTGTTTTTTTTGTTTTGTTTGTTGTTGTTAATGTTGGTTTTTTTGAAAGAAAAAAGAAAGGGGGTTAAAATTTGGGGTTTTTAAACCCTACCCCAAATAAAATTAAACCTTTTCCCCAGCCCTTTTTCCTTCTCTTCCCTCTCGCTTTCTCTTAAAAAAACCCCAAAAAAATTTCTTCGGGGTCTTCTTTTTTTTTAAGTCTTTCCTCTTTGTTTCTTTTGTTTCTTTAACCGTTTTTCGCCTCCTTTCCCCTCCTTTCCCGGGTTTTCCCCTTTTTTTTTCCTAACCCCCCCTTCCTCCTCGCTCGCCCCTGCGACTCTCCTCGCTTTTCCCTCCTTTCTCGGGCTTCGTCTTTTTCTCTTCCTTCCGTCTTCTGGCCCCCTTCGGCTTTCGTGGTTTTTGCCCCAAAAAAAGGGAAAATCTATCCTATTTTTTTCAAACCAGTCTTGTCCCCCTCCCTTCCTTTTCTTCTTTATAGTCCCAAAACACTTTTTTTTGGAAGGTTTACCCCCAAAAGGGAAGGGGGGAAACCTTTTTGTTGTTTAGTAGACGGGAAAATTGGGTTTTTTTTGCCGGGTAAAAATTTGGGTTGTTTGTTGTTTTTTGTGTTTGGGGTTTGTTTGTCCTCTTGAATTTGAAATATCTTTTTAATAAACAGCCCCTCCTTCTTTTTTTTAATTGTTTTTCCAAAAGGCCTTCCCCCTTTTAAAAAGAAACCCCCTTTTTTTTTTATAAACCAAATGTTGAATTTTTGGGCCCCCTTTTCCCTTTGGGGGGGTGGGGTTAATTTTTTGGAATTTTTTTCCATTAACCTTTCCCTTTTTTTGGGGGGGTTTTTTCCAAAAAAACATAAAAACTTAGGAAAAATTTTAGGGTTTTTTTAATAAAATTTTTCCTCTTTTGTTTCCTAATTAAAATTTTCAATAAACTGCCCCCGGAAAACCCCCTGTGACCTATGTTTAGGTTCCCCCCCGTCCCCAAAATGTGTTAATCGAAAATCAATGTTTTTCCTTTAAACCCCCTTTTTAATAATTACTTTTTCCCAATAAAAAACGAGCGTGAAATTTTGTATAATTTTTTCTGGGGTTTTTTTGTTTTCCTTCCCCGGGGCTAAAACTGGAAATCCTTGGGTTTTTAAACCCCCTTAAAAAAGTCCCCGGAAAAAAAGGGGCGAAAAGGGGGAAGGTTTTTGGGGAAAGGCATTTACCAGAAAAAAAGGGGGGATTTCAATGAAACCCGGGGAAAACCCCCTTTGGGCGGCCCCGGGGTTGGAAGGTTTTAAAGGGGGCAATTGCCCACCGGAACCACAAATAAAACCACAAACCCCCAAGGGCCAAATTCTGTAGTTGTTTTTTTCCCCTTTTCCCGGGGTGGGGGGGGGCGTTTTTCTTTCTTATTTGTTTAAAGCTTGGTAAATTTTCTGTTTTTTTCTTTTTTTTCGTTCTTTTAAGCTTTTTTTTCCCTTTTTTTTTTTTTCCTTTTTTTTTTTTTTCTTTTCTTTGAGTTTTTTTCTTTTTTTTTGCTTCTTTCTTTGAGTTTTTTTTTCTTATTTTTTTTTTTCTTTCTTTTTAGTTTTTCTTTTTTTTGCTTTCTTTCTTTGGTTTTCTTTTTTTTTTTTGCTTTTTTTCTTTGACTTTTTTCTTTTTTTTTTTTTTTTTTTTTTTTCGCTTCTTTCTTTGACTTTTTTTCCTTTTTTTTTTTTTTTGGTTTTTTTTCGTTCTTTCTTTTTTTCTTTTTTCTTTTTTTTTTTTCCCTTTTTTTTCTTTGGGCTATTTTTTTCCCTTCTTATGGCCTTTTTTTTTTGTTTCCTTTTTTATGTTTTTTTTCTGTTTTTTGTTTTCGTTCCCCTCCTTTAGTTTTTTAGTTTCCTGGTTTAAATTGTTTTACTATAATTTGGGAGTTATAAGTGTTAAATATTTTTTGTAATAGTTAAAGCAAACCCCCGTTTTAAGGGAATCGGTTTTTGGGTTCTGTTTTTTTCTTTTAAACCTTTTTTTAGTTCCTCCTCCTCCTCCCCTTTCCCCCTTTTATTTTAAACAAAACCCTTTTAAACCCCCCCAACCACCCCCCCCCCCCCCCCAAAACAAACCCAAAAACACACCACCAAAAACACACACACACCACACCCCACACGGCCCCAAAACAAAACAACCCCACACACCAACAAACAAAACACAACCCCACACCCCAAAAACCCCAAACCCCCACACAAAACCCCCCCACCACGCACCACCAAAACCCACAAAAAAAAAAAAAAAACAACCCCCAAAAAAAAAGACCCCTAGACCAGAGAAGGAGAGAGACTGAGAGAGAGAGGAGAAACCCGAAAAATCTAGGCAAGAATGATTTAAATTGGCCTTGGGGGAAAATAAAATATTTTCTCGGGGGATTTTCCTCGTTTTGGAAAATTTTTTTCCCGTTAAATTTCCCAAAAAACCCATCCAGGAGACTCCAAATATATCCCTTTTTTTCTTTTCTTTATTATTTTTTTTAAGGGTTTTGACGGGACCAAAAAACAGGGGGTTCCTTTCTTCCCTTTTTTCTTCCCTTTTGCCTCTTTTCGCTTAGTATCGTTCCCAGGTCCTTTTTTTCCTCCCTCCTCCCCTCCTCCTCCCCTCCCCCCTCCTCCTCGTCCTTTTAGTGTTTTGAGGGCCCCCCCCCCCCCCCCCCAGGGTGGCAAAAGGTTTGGGAAAAAGGGCGTGAGTTCGCAATGTTTCAGCGTCCCCGTGCTTTTTTCCCGGGCAGCGGTTTTTGAGTCCGGCCCAGTTCGCCCCAAAAGTTGGGGGCGCTTTGTATAGTTTAAAAAACCTTTGTAGTTGGTCCTTGCAAAGTGTCTAGATAGGAAATGAAAATCTTATCTTATCTAGTGTTTTGAATAGATTTTGACCATAACGTCCATCAGTATAACGAATTAAAAAACTGACATGTAAGGGAAGATGGAAAGGGAAGGGAAGGGAAGGGAAGGGTTGTTTATCTACACTATCTATATATTTATTTTACACTATACACACTATTTATTAAAGTAAACACAACAACAACACAACAACATTCCTTTAGCTATTCAAGAGTGCCTACAGATTATAGTGAGGGTTTATAAATATCTTTGTTTACCCACGCCTATGTCTAAGAAAAGATAATTCACTCCTTGACGACGAGTATCTTTCATGGAACTCAACTTTTCAACACCACATGTAACACACACACACACACACACACACACACACACACACACACACACACACACACACCGTGGTGTAGGGGAAGCACGCTTGGTTCACAACCGAGAAGTCCCGTGTTCGATCCCCGGCGGAGCGGAAACAGATGGGTTGTTTTCCTTAAAACCCAGCCCCTGTCCCACCCAGCAGTGAATGGGTAACCGGGTGTTACCCGGGGGTTTGTGACCGCTCTCCGGGGTGCTGGCTTCGGCCACAAAAAAAGCACTAAGGATGAATGATAAAAATGTTGATATGGGGGCGGGGCCACACCGAGCATTGTTCTGGCCCTGTAAAAATACAACTAGGTAAAATACAACTAATGAATACACCACACACAACACACACACACACACACACAACACAACACACAGACTCAACTCAACTCAGACACAGACACAGACACAGACCAGACACAGAAAACACACACACCACACACACCCCACACACACACAACACAACCACCAACAGCATTACCATCTTTTTCCAAGACGAGTTTATTTTTTTTTATTTTTTTTTTTATTTTTTTTTTATTTATCATATAACAACTAGCGGGGAACCACCTCTCAAGAAACACTGTACCCCCCAACCCCCAACTCTCCCCCCTCCCTCATCAACCCCCTACTTCTTTCCCACCCCCCACAACACTAGCACCCCAACTGAACTTGCCCTTACCTAAACCCCCACCTCTCACCCCCTCCTTCCTTTTCCCACACTTGTACCCCCCTTCTCCCCCCTCCCTTCATCCCCCCCTACTTTTTTCTCTCCCCCACAAATCTCTGCAAACCCCAATTGACCCTGCCCTTACCTAAAACGCTACCTCCTTACCTCTCCTCCTCCTCCTCCACCTCATTACCCTCCTCATCCTCCTCCTTACCCTCCTCCTTACCCCCCTTTACCCTCCTCCTCCTCCTTACCTTCCTCCTCCTTCTTACCTAAATCCCCACCTCCTCCCCCCTCCTCCTCCTCCTCCTCCTCCTCCTCCTCCTCCTTATGAAGAGAGACTGCGGAAATTTAAATATGTTTTCCTTAAAGGATCGTAGAATCCGTGGGGACTTGATAGGAACCTTTAAGATCCTAAAGGATTTGATGTCATTAATCAAGAAACCTATTCGGTTTTCCCAACTCAAGTGACAACAAAAAATAAGGGTTTTTAAAACTAAACGGTCAACGTTGCATCACCGATCTCCGTAAAAATTATTTTCAATGTGAGAGCCCGTTGAACGATGGAACAAGTTACCAGCAAATGTTGTCGAAGCCAGCACAATAACTACTTTAAAAACAGGCTTGAACGCGCACTGAAAGTAAATGGGTATTGATAGTGCCCTGCGAATTCCATATTTAGTCCCCTGGATCGATTAGTTGTAGTGGTAGTGGTAGTTGGTAGTTAGTATATTTCATACCCTATTTTTCTGCACTACGAAACTTCCATGTTCCTATCTTTTTTTAAGGACATGGTATCATTTTCCAACTGTTTTCTTACAAGTAGTTGATAGTTAGTAGTATGTAGTTCAGCAGATACCCTCGTCATGGACCAATAGGTCTCCTGGTGTCTGTTATTCCTATGTAATCCTATGTAATCCTCCTCCTCCTTATCCCTACTCCTCCTCCTCCTTACCCCTCCTCCTCCTCCTCCTTACCCCTCCTCCTCCTCCTCCTTACCCCTCCTCCTCCTCCTCCTTACCCCTCCCCTCCTCCTCCCCTCCTCCCATCGCCCCAAGCCTCTGGGTTTACCTGATTTGGGAACCCCTGCGCATGTTAAGACCCCAGCTTCCCCGGGAATTCCCCAACGCGGTTATAGCGGTACAAAGATAGAAGTAAGAGATGTGAAACTCCTCACGTCAGAGAAAAAAAATTTGCGCTGTAACATAATAGTGTCAATTTTTCATAAAGCTTGTAGTGAAAGTGGGTGAGAGGTAGCGTGTGTGTGAGGGTTTTTCCCCTTTCCCCTCGTGCATGTGGGTGTAGGAGTGAGGGGTGAGGGGAACTAAGGGACGTGAAACTCCTAGAAAAAAATATCGCTGGAATGCATAATAGTGTGAATTTTTCCTTTTTTAATATTTATGAAAGTGTGTGAGAGGTAGCGTGTGTGTGAGGGTTTTTCCCCTTGTCGTGGATGTGGCTCTAGGAAAAGATATATAAAAGAGATCATAAGATACAAAAAAAAAAGATAAATAAAGAAAACCTGAATAAAGGAATAAATAGTAATCATTCAAATACGGTGGCTATAGAACGAGGGAATAAGCGAAGGAAAGAATAGAAGAGAATAAGAGAAGGAAAGAAACTTTAGGGCGTAATGCAAACAGGAATGGACCCGAAAGTGGAGGAGGAGAAGAGAAATTATGGAAAGAAAAAAAGAAAAAAAGAGTGAAAGGGTTTTAAGGGAGAGTTTTAGGAGAAGGGAGTTTTAAGAGAGAGTTTTAGGAGAAGAGAGTTTTAAGAGAGAGTTTTAGGAGAAGAGAGTTTTAAGAGAGAGTTTGAGAGTTTTAAGGGAGAAGAGAAATTACTGAAAGAAAGAAAGAAAAAAAAGAGGGTGAGAGTTTTAAGGGAGAAGAAGAGAAATTACTGAAAGAAAGAAAGAAAAAAAAGAGGGTGAGAGTTTTAAGGGAGAAGAAGAGAAATTACTGAAAAAAGAAGAGTGATAGGGTGAGAGGTTTGTGGGGGAATGACACGAGGTTAAATACATTGAAAAAATCTCGCTGTTGTAGCATAATAGTGTCAATTTTTCATAATGCTTGTAGAGAAAGTGGGTGAGAGGTAGCGTGTGTGCGAGGTTTTTTTCCCTTTTCGTGCATGTGGCTGTAGGAATAAATGAAGAATAAATGGAATAAAGGAAGAAATAATAATCCTTCAAATACGGTGGCTATAGATCGAGGGAATAAGAGAAAAAAAGATAAGAAGGAGAATAAGAGAAGGAAAGAAACAAGAGAACGTAATGGAAATAGTAGAAATAGTAGTGGAAATAGTAGAAATAGTAATGGAAATAATAGTAATAGTAATGGAAATAGTAGAAATAGTAGAAATAGTAGTGGAAACAGTAGAAATAGTAGTAGAAATAGTAGAAATAGTAGTGGAAACAGTAGAAATAGTAGTAGAAATAGTAGAAATAGTAGTGGAAATAGTAGAAATAGTAGTGGAAATAGTAGAAATAGTAGAAATAGTAGTGGAAATAGTAGAAATAGTAGTAGAAATAGTAGTGGAAATAGTAGAAATAGTAGAAATAGTAGTGGAAATAGTAGAAATAGTAGTGGAAATATAAATAGTAGAAATAGTGAAATAGTAGAAATAGTAGTAAATAGTAGTGGAAATAGTAGAATAGTAGTGGAAATAGTAGAAAATAGTGGTGTGAAATAGTAGAAATAGTAGTGGAAATAGTAGAAATAGTTAGAAATAGTAGTGGAAATAGTAGAAATAGTAAGTAGGAAATATAAAATAGTAGTGGAAATAGTAGAATGAAAATAGTAGTGGAAATAGTAGAAATAGTAGAATAGTAGTGAAATAGTAGAAATAGTAATGGAATGAGAAATAGTAGAAATAGTAGTGGAAATAGTAGAAATAGTATGGAAATAGTAGAAATAGTAGAATAGTGAAATAGTGAATAGTAGAAATAGTAGTGGAAATAGTAGAAATAGTAGTGGAAATAGTAGAAATAGTAGTGGAAATAGTAGAAATAGTAGAAATAGTAGTGGAAATAGTAGAAATAGTAGTGGAAATAGTAAAATAGTAGTGGAAATAGTAGAAATAGTAGAAATAGTAGTGGAAATAGTAGAAATAGGTAGTGGAAATAGTAGAATAGTAGTGGAATATAGTAGTAAATAGTAGTGAAATAGTAGAATAGTAGAAATAGTAGTGGAAATAGTAGAAATGTAGTGGAATAGTAAATAGTAGTGGAAATAATAGAAATGTAGTGGAAATAGTAGAAATGTGACAGAAAATAAGTAAGTGAGAAATTACGAAAAGAAATAGTAGTGGACAAATAAAATGAGTGGCAATGTAGAATTGTAGGTGGAAATAGTAGTAAATATGTGAGAAATAGTAGTGGCGAAGGTAAGAGATGTAGAAATAGGTAAGGGAGAGCTAATAAAATTGCGAGTGATTGTCTAAACCTTAGGCTTTTTGATAAAGTAGCATTTGTTTTAGTAATATGGTGAAGGGGAGCTGCGAATGCCTAACTTAGGCTTTTGTTTAATTTTATTACTTTATTTAATTAATTATTCTTCGAGGGGACTGAAGCAGCTATACGGAACTTTTGTTTTAAGCTGTTTATTTAGCTTTAGTTAATTTTCGGCGGGGAATGCACTACGATTACTTGTACTTTTGTTTAGCTTTATTATATTATTTTGTCTCTCGTGGTGGGACTTATGCAGCTATGGCGGACTTCTTTGGAGTTATTTGGCTTTGTTCTTAAGCTTTATTTAGCTTATTTTTATTCATTTATTTCTTCAATGGTGCGTCTACTCGGGACTTTTGTTTTACCTTTTTTTCAGCCTATTATTTTTACCTATTATATATTAGCTTTATTTATATTATTTATCTCTTCAATGGTATTTTCGGGCTTTTGTTTTACCGTTTATTTAGCTTTATATATATTATTTATTTCTTCAATGGTTGGTTTCACGTATAATGCGACATCGTCCTTAATGAAACAAGTGAAGCAAGTTATCGTATAAGTGCTTGCCGATACGTTTCTTTAGAGTCTTCCTCTTCAGAGTTCCAATATGTCTATTTATACACTTCTTATCGTGTGGAGGTACTGATACACATGCTATTAAAAGCCTTCGCCGCCCTTAAGTATATAAAAACAACAACAAACAGGTGCGTTGTCAGGGTATGAGAAGAGTTTGAGCTTAAAGACATGTTTGACGACTTGAGGCGAAAAGTGATAACCTGGAACCTGAAGGGAAGACAAGAAGGATGTCAAGAAAAGGAAGACGAAAGAAAAGAAGTGAAAAGAAGAAGAAGAAAGGAACGACAAGACAAGGGAGAACACAAAGAAGACAAGGAAATTAAGATCCCAAGTGAAATAGCCAAGGGAAGAGTTGACAAGATTGTTAACTAAGGAGACGAAGTTGAAGAGGACCTATGAAGCAATACTAAGCGTCAAAGGTCACAAGAAGAAGAAGAAGAAGAAAGAAGAAGAGTGACATCGAGACAATAGCAGAAAATAAACATGAAAAAGAAAAAGAAGAAGAAGAAGAAGAAGAAGAAGACACCTGCGCTACCCTGCAAGAAGGCAAGAAGGGGAAACCGGACTTGGGGGGTTTGGGGGACAAGTATTCACGTGGTTATTATTATGTTATGATATATTACTTGCGTGGAAACCAATACATCAGCGTAAAGTATTTCAAGGCAAAGACAGATGATCACTAGGGCCCGGATAGTTATGCATTTGCATATATGCAAATGCATATTTTGCGTGATTTCTATGATAAGTGCATATTTCCTAGATAACTGCATATAAATGCATATTTTGGTAAAATATTCATCGGAGCACAAGTGGTACTGGGAGGTGAGGTGAGGTGAGGTGTGGTTAGGTGAGGTGAGGGTGAGGTGAGGCGATGCTGCAACGTACTATGGGAAAAAACTTCGACGTCATTGAAGCTGTTATTGCGACATTCGACCCTGAGGAGGCTCAGAGCATTCAGGAAAGCAAGATCTTACTTGAAACTGAAGGAATGAAGGAAAGCTTGCTCTTCATTGCAACGAATTTTGCGTGCATCTCATCAACAATTACTAGACTTGAAGAAAGGGGACTACTGTTGTCCTCGGCAATTTCGTTGGTTAATGGTGTTCTTGATGAACTGAAAAGTTTGCAGTCTGATGCTTACTATGGTAAACTGAGCAACGTGTTGTACAAAACAAGGGATTTGAAAAGCTGAAAAAGTCAGTCAGATAATGTGTGGTGATGCTATTATTGATGAGACGGTACAGCCACTCACTATGTCAAACATGCTATGTATGAAACATGCACCAATCGTCTCGTGTGACGTAGAAAGGGTGTTCTCAGAATATAAAGCTATGCTGA
>JACEEZ010013453.1:45000-57500 GCA_016584305.1 Chionoecetes opilio | reverse complement strand
ACTAAGCGGGCTTTGTGTTACCCATTTTTGTTGTGCCCTTGGCCGGTCCTTTGTGATGTAAAAAAAAAAAAAAAAAAAAAAAAAAATTAACTTCACTTTAGTTAAATCTTGCAGCGGAAAGGTTAAACTTTCTTTTGAGTGATAATTCATTTCCGTAAGTGTCTTTGTTGAGGTGCTATGGCGATCGAAAGGAGGCTCACCCGTCATTCGGAGGGTCATTCCCGGAAAACATAATTTTGACAAATCCGTGATTTATGAGATTAAATGACATGTTTTACATGATATAATTTACCATTTATTTTTACCTATTTTATATTACCTTTATTTATATTTATCTCTTCAATGGTATTTTCGGGCTTGTGTTTTACCGTTTATTTAGCTTTATTTATATTATTTATTTCTTCAATGGTTGGTTTCACGTATAATGCGACATCGTCCTTAATGAAACAAGTGAAGCAAGTTATCGTATAAGTGCTTGCCGATACGTTTGTTTAGGTGTATCCTCTTCACATAAGTCTCTTTATACATTTCTTATCGTGTGGAGGTACTGATACACATGCTATTAAAAGCCTTCGCCGCCCTAACAACAACAACAACAACAACAACAACAACAACCTGAGGAGAAACAACAACAATCAGGGGCGTTGTCGGGAATGAGAAGAGCTTGATCAAATTATGAAATAAGGAGACGAAGTTGAAGAGGACCTATGAAGCGATACTAAGCGTCAAAGGTCACAAGAAGAAGAAGAAGAAGAATAAGACACCTGCGCTACCCTGCAAGAAGGCAAGAAGGGGAAACCGGACTTGGGGGGTTTGGGGGGCAAGTATTCACGTGGTTATTATTATGTTATGATATATTACTTGCGTGGAAACCAATACATCAGCGTAAAGTATTTCAAGGCAAAGACAGATGATCACTATCTTTGTTATTGTATTAATATTTTTTGTCTCTATAGTTTCTCCTTGTGTTTTTGTCCTTCAATAATAATCTCTACTTGGACACTGACTGACTGGTTTTTTGTTATTTCTCCCCTACCTCCCTCCCTCCCTCCCTCCTTTTTGTTGTTATTTTGTTACCAGTTCTTTGCCTGAGTTGGGTGCCTGCCTCTCTCTTATCCCTTGCCTTGCCCGTCATGCACACACACACACACACACACACACACACACACACACACACACACACACACACACACACACACACACACACACACACACACACACACACACACACACACACACACACACCCACACCCACACCCTCACACCCACACCCACACCCACACCCACACCCCCACACACACACACACACACACACTCACACCCACCCACCCACCCACACTAACACACACACACACAACACACACACAAAACACACACACACACACACACACACACACACACACACACACACACACACACACACACACACACACACACACACACACACACGTATCCACCTAGCAACATACCTACCAGTGTTGTAGTCAAGACCAGACCCTCAGAGACCAAGACCAAGACCAAGACCAGACCTTCCAAGATCAAGACCAGCCCTCCAAGACCAGACCCTCAGAGACCAAGACCAAGACCATGACTCGCACGCACTATCAGCGCTGGCAGGGCTCAGCTCATGCATCATCACCGTAGAGCTAGTCAGGCAGTATCTATAGACAGTACAACGCTGTATGGCGCGCCGCGAATCGAAACGGCCATGATTTTTCTCCGTGTATGATAATAAATTCCGACCTTCCCCACGCCGCGATGCACTTTTTAACCCTGGTCTCGACCTGGTCTCGAGCCAAACTCCGAGGCCAGAAACTTCGAGACCAAGATCAAGACCAAGACCACATCAAACGAGACCAAGACCAAGACCAAGACCACATCAAACTGGTCTCGAGACCGGTCTCGAGACCAAGACCAGTCTCGAGACCTACAACACTGATACCCGCCTCATACACTCACCTAACCTGCATCCACATCCAAGATCCACCTGTCCCCTCCCTCACCTTAGGAATCTATTTGTTCAATTGTTTATTTCTCATATACAATATAGATATTTTCTTATATATTTCTTATCTCTATAATAATCTATGATCAATTATTTATCTACCTCTATCTCTATCTGTCTATCTATCTACCTATTTATTCATTTACATACTCAGACCTATTACTTATATTCATCCATCCATCTACTTGTGGCAATCCCCACCACCACAGAGGCAGAGAGAGAGAGAGAGAGAGAGAGAGAGAGAGAGAGAGACGGTAAGGGTCACTGGTTTGAGGATTCCCCACTGGCCTTTCTCTTCCTCTTCCTCCCTCCCTCCCTCTCTTCTCTTCCTCCTCCCGTAATCTTCCTCTCCCATTTTTCCTGCCGGCGTTTCACATTTCTTTTCTTTCCTTAAAATATTATTCAGTCCCTCCAGGCGAGCGAGCCCTTTGCATTTTCAAGGTCGAAGTTATTCACACACACTCTCTCTCTCTCTATTCTCTCTCCCCTCTCCGCTACTCCTCTTCTCTCTCTCTCTCTCTCTCCACACGGCGTCTCTGCGTCTCTCTCTCTTCTCTCTTTCTCTCGTTTAACGTCTTTTTGCGTAGCTCTTTTTTTGTATTTTCTTCTTTGCCTGAAAAGCTCTGCATATTATAAAGTCTGGCCTTCTAAGTTGTAAACAAACATTATTGTATTTATTTATGCGGCTATTATTAAATGTTTCAAATGTTTCTTTCTTTACAATCCTGGAAGAAGAGATCTTACAAATATGGTAGAAGAGATAAGTGAAATTTATCACTACTATAAGATAAAGAGAGAAATTGAGACAGGGTACGAAGGGGAGAGAGAGAGAGAGAGAGAGAGAGAGAGAGAGAGAGAGAGAGAGAGAGAGAGAGAGAGAGAGAGAGAGAGAGAGGAGTGAGTACGAAGGGAGAAGAAAGAGAGAGTACGAGGAGAGAAGAGAGAGAGTACGAGAGAGAAGAGAGAGAGAGAGAGAGAGAGAGAGAGGAGACGAGAGAGAGAGAGAGAGTACGAAGAGAAGAGAAGAGAGAGAGTACAAAGGAAAGAAAAGAGAGAGAGAGAGAGAGAGAGAGAGAGAGAGAGAGAAGAGAGAGAGAGAGAGAGAGAGAGAGAGAGAGAGAGAGAGAGAGAGAGAGAGAGAGAGAGAGAGAGAATACAAGAGAGAAAGTATGAGGGAGGGACAGACATGACAATAAAATATATCTTTCCTCTATACCCGTACAACTCTCTTTTTTTTGTGCTATTTTCTCCACCTCCTCCTGGTGCTACTCCTCCCTCTTTCTCTTAGCTCCCCCACACCCTTTCCCCCCTCTCCCCCTCACCCCCACACCCTTTCCCCCTCACCCCCTCACCCCCCCCACTCTTCCCTTCCCTTCACGCCCCTTCCCGCCCTTCCCCCTAAGCGCATAGCAGTGCCCTGGCAGGTATATAAAAGGGCCACAACCTCTGCTACTATTAAGGAACCTCGCTGATCGTCTCCTTCGCTGGTCAGGCCATTTTTGTCCCCACGGAAGAAGACTTTGTTTGGGCTTCATTCTCTTCCTCAACATGCAAGCGGTTAGTGTTTTTTCTCTTTTTATTGTTGTATTCTTGAGTTTTCTCCCTTTTTTTATAGTATTCTCCCTATTTTCTGATGTATTATTGAGTTTTCTCCCTTTTTTGATAGAATTCTCCCTATTTTCTGATGTATTCTTGAGTTTTCTCCCTTTTTTTGATAGAATTCTCCCTATTTTCTGATGTATTATTGAGTTTCTCCCTTTATTCTCCCTATTTTCTGATGTATTATTGAGTTTTCTCCCTTTTTTTAATAGAATTCTCCCTATTTTCTGATGTATTATTGAGTTTTCTCCCTTTTTTATAGTATTCTCCCTATTTTCTGATGTATTATTGAGTTTCTCCCTTTATTCTCCCTATTTTCTGATGTATTATTGAGTTTTATCCCTTTTTTCTGTTGTATTATTGAGTTTATGTTTATTATGAAGTTCCTGGTTTCCTCTTTTAGCTGTTGTATTGATAAATGTATTCTGAAATTCTAACTTTTCCTCTCCGGTAAGAAAGATTGTTACGAATAAGCTATAATTACTGATACCAATACGTGGATGAGTAGCTTGAAGTCGGGATAAAAAAACACAGTATTATAATATGTATGGACGTTATGTGTCGAGATTCAATGGAATTTGGAAGATAGAATTTGTATTATCTTATTGAGAGGTAAGAGGCTAGAGTTATGTCATGGTATAAGAGAAGGTGGATTTTGTAATTGAGAAGACAACCTCGTGTGTGACTTAACTTAACGAGAGAATTGTGGTAGTGGTGTAAGAGTCGTAGGTAGAGGTAGATGTAGAGTCGATGGTAGAGGTAATAGAGAAGGAATAGATGATGAAGAAGGAGGAAGAGAAGGAGGAGGAGAAAGATGCAATAGAGAAGGTGCTGATAATATGGTATAGAAGAAGGAAGATGAAGAGAAGGAGTAGGATAAAGAGGTAATAGAGGTGATGATAATATGGTAAAGAAAGAGGAAGAAGAGGAGGAGTAGGAGAAATATGTAATGATAATGATAGTAGTAATAGAGAAGGTGATGATAATATGGTATAGAAAGAGGAAGAAGAGGAGGAGTAGGAGAAATATGTAATGATAATGATAGTAGTAATAGAGAAGGTGATGATAATATGGTATAGAAAGAGGAAGAAGAGGAGGAGTAGGAGAAAGATGTAATGATAATGATAGTAGTAATAGAGAAGGTGATGATAATATGGTATAGAAAGAGGAAGAAGAGGAGGAGTAGGAGAAAGATGTAATGATAATGATAGTAGTAATAGAGAAGGTGATGATAATATGGTATAGAAAGAGGAAGAAGAGGAGGAGTAGGAGAAAGATGTAATGATAATGATAGTAGTAATAGAGAAGGTGATGATAATATGGTATAGAAAGAGGATGAAGAGGAGGAGTAGGAGAAAGATGTAATGATAATGATAGTAGTAATAGAGAAGGGGATGATAATATGGTATAGAAAGAGTATACAAAGGAATACAAAGGAAACACAAACAGCAACAGACCGATAGGTCCTTACAAGACTGTTTGCTTTAACTATACTACACTAACTAGATAATAAGAGAGAAAGGATAGGAAGTAGAAGGCTCCTCCTCACCCACCCATCCCTCCAGCCGAAGCTGGCCGGAAAAGAAGTGATACCATGCAATATAGAAAAACTGCATGGAATTTGTGAGGAAAGTTGAAAGCTGTAATCTATGGCTAACTACTACTAGTTTGTGGGGGTAGGTTTAGTGCTTGATAGATAGGTCATGTTATTTTGTGTTTTGCTAATGGTGTGAACACAGTGTGGAGTTAAAGGGTGGTGCGGCAGCCTTGCCTGGCGCTTTCTTGGGAGGCAGCAGTCAATAGCCCCCAGCTCGTTCAATCCACTGCGGATTGTGTACTTTCCATGTAGGACGCCGTACACTTCAATGCCTCCTGCAGCAGTGACCCCTGGTACCTTAAATCCCGATGGTGTCACTAACGTCAGGACCTAACTGAACCACAGCCCGTCACAGGTCGAGAGTAGTAGTGGTAACCGTTAACTCGGGGCTATCTGTGTGTGTTATGAGGTCTAATGTAGTGTTGGTGTAGGCTCAGTGTGGAAGTTCAGGGGTGGTGCGGCAGCCTTGCCTGGCGCTTTTCTTGGGAGGCAGCAGTCAATCAGGCCCCAGCTCCGTTTCAATCCACTGCGGTAGTGCACTTTCCAAGTAGACGCCGTGCACTTCAATGCCCCCTGCAGCAGTGACCCCTGGTATATAAATCCCGATGGTGGTCACTAACTGACAGGGCCCTTACTGAACCACAGCCCGTCACAGGTCAAAAGTTGTAGTGGTGACCGTTTACTCGGGCTGTCTGAGACGTGTGGGAGGGGTTGTGTAGACGCGACTCGCAATCATTTTAACGCAATGAGAGTAAGTTTTCAGAGGCCCGCGAGATAAATTTATTATTCCGAGATAAACAGTGACAACCGGGATTGTGATATTAAATTTTATCGAGGGACTTTTAAATGATTCTATTGTATTTGAGTTTACTACGTCTGACGGCAGCCCATTCCATACGTTTACAACACGGTTTTGTGAGAGTACTTTGCTTCGTTCGTTACAAACCGTTTCCTGCTTATTTTGAATCCGTTGTTTCTAGTTGAGCTTGACCGGTCTAGCGTGAAAAGATTTTTCTGGGACTACGTTCGTAAATCCGTTGAAGATTTTAAATACTTCGATGAGGTCACCTCTATCCTTCGTTTTGTTAGTGGGAATAAGTTAAGTTCTTTGAGCCGATTTTCGTACGATTTATTTCGCAATCTAGGTATCATTTGGTTACCTCGCGCTGTATTTTTCTAGTTTATCTATGTCCTTTTTATAATAGGTGCCCAGAACTGCACACAGTATTCTAGATGGGGGCGAAAACGCGAGTTAAAAGAGTGAGTATAACTTTTTCAGATTTGAAACTGAAAGTTCGTCCAATAAAGCCAACCAATTTATTTGCAGTTTTTACTACCTCTATAATTTGGTTATTCGGTTTGAGATCTTTCGAGATTATAACGCCTAAATCTTTTTCTTTATCAACACTTGGTTAGTTTGGAAATCGTTCATCACGTAACTTTATGAGGGTGTTATTACCGATATGTAGTACATGGCATTTGTCAGGTTGAAATTCATTTGCCATGTTTTTGACCATTCTGTTAGCGTGTTTAAGTCGTTTTGTATGAGTTGGCGCTGAGATTCTGTAGAGGCTATGTTTGTGATTTTCGTGTCATCAGCAAATTTCGATATCCTGCATGTGATTCCCTCGTCAATGTCATTTATGTATATTAAGAACAGGATAGGTCCGAGAACTGATCCTTGAGGAACACCACTATTTACACTGGTCCAGTCAGAAGAATTTCCATTTATTACCACCCTTTGTTTACGATTTGACAGCCAGTTTTCTATCCAATTTGAAAGATGGCCTGTTATACCATGAGCTTTTACTTTGCTAATGAGACGCTTATGAGGAACTTTGTCGAACGCTTTTTGAAAATCGAGGTAAACTACGTCTACTGCCCTCGTGTTGTCGTACATTTTGAATACACTATTGTAAAAATCAAGTAAGTTTGAGAGGCATAAGCGTTTATTTCTGAATCCATGCTGCGAGTCTTTGATTATGTCATTTTCTTCTAAGAACTTAACGATTTTGTCTCTTATGATGGATTCCATTAATTTTCCAGCAACTGATGTTAAACTGATTGGGCGATAGTTTCCGGGCTGCGACTTGCTTCCTTTTTTAAATATGGGTAGGTATGTAGGTATGTACTAATATAGTAGTAGGAGAAATATGTAATGCTCATGCTTCGTTTTTCCTTCCCGCACAGACGGTGGTGGTAACGTTATGTCTGGTGGTGGGCGCTGCAATGGCCCTCCCTTACCCTGACCCTGACCCCGCGGCGCTCCCTGATCCCTTGGCCTTCCCTGATCCGGATCCCTTACCCTTCCCTGATCCCTTAGCCTTCCCTGATCCGGATCCCTTGGCCTTCCCTTATCCGGATCCCTTGGCTTTCCCTGATCCGGATCCCTTGGCCTTCCCTTATCCGGATCCCTTGGCTTTCCCTGATCCGGATCCTGTAGCCTTCCCTGATCCCTTGGCTGATCCAGAAGCTGATCCTTTAGCCGATCCTTCCCGCCGGCGATTCTTCGGCCACGGAAGCCACGGGGGCCACGGAAGCCATAGGGACTACGGAAGCTATGGCCATGGTCGTCCTCACCTCCATGTTAACTACGACAGACATCACGGCCTTAGCATCGTAGGTCACGGTGGAGGACATGGTGGTGGCTATAGGCATAGAGGCTACGGGCAGGGTGGGTATGGGCATGGCCATCATCATCATCATCATCATTAAAGACCTATACTGGTGCCCTGGGTGTGCTTCAAGGTCAAAGGTCAGTTCAGGTCAGTCTCGCGCCCTCAAAGATACCTGAAGAAGAAGAGTAAGGGTTCATAAAGGATATATTTAAGTGTGAAAATGGTACTTATGTGAAGCCTTGAGGTGATTTTATTTATTATTTCCTGTTTGTACTGTGGCCCGAAATAAAATTGTATGTTTGTGTTGTCTGTTTTTTCATTACAAACCAAATTTCAACTGTTTGTTTGTTGTCTGTTTTGTTTGTTTGTTTGTTTTTGTTTGTTTGTTTGTTTTGTTTGTTTGTTTGTTTTGTTTGTTTGTTTGTTTTGTTTGTTTGAAGACGTGTGGAGGAATGTATAGAATAGAAGACGTGAGATTTGTGTTTACTTTTTTAATAATCCGATGTAGAAATGATTTATTAGCGCCACTTTCATCCTAGCAAAACAATTACCAAAATAAACAACAGAAAAATAGCGAGCGAAAAAGTTAAGAGAAGGGAGAAGAGGAGGAGGAGGAAAGGAATGTAGAGTAGAAAGAAAGAGGAGGAGGAGGGAAAGAAAGAGGAGGGAAGGGAAAGAAAGAGGAGGGAAAGAAAGAGGAGGAGGAGGGAAAGAAAGAGGAGGAGGAGGGAAAGAAAGAGGAGGAGGAGGGAAAGAAAGAGGAGTGAAAGAGAAGAAAGAGGAGGAGGAGGGAAAGAAAGAGGAGGGAAAGAAAGAAAGAGGAGGAGGAGGGAAAGAAAGAGGAGGAGGAGGGAAAGAAAGAGGAGGAGGAGGGAAAGAAAGAGGAGGAGGAGGGAAAGAAAGAGGAGGGAAAGAAAGAGGAGGAGGAGGAGGGAAGGAATGTAGAGTAGAAATACGTAGAAGACAAAGAAAAACAAAGCAAATATAAACAACAAGAATAGAGAATGAAAAATTTAAGAGAAGGGAGAGGAGGAGGAGGAGGAGGAAAGGAATGCAGAAGTGAAAAAGCGTAGAAGACGAATAGAAACCAACCAACTCTTATATAACTTGTCCCTTAAATAAACCAGTTCTCCTCACCACTCTTACCACGCAAATAAAAAAGCAGAAGAACCCAAGCAAGTATCTGAAGCTCGCACAAGATAAGAGGCAAGACTGGACACTAAACAACAACAACGTCACCTCAAACAAAGGGATGCAACACACGGAAGCCAAGAAACAAATAAACAACGAAAAAACCAAACAACTGACATCCTTCTTCCAGACGCGCGTTGGGAATCCCGTCCAGACCACTTTATCTTTTTTCAACGTTGCCTAACCATTTGCAATCCTCGTAAAGGGCTGTCCCTCCCTCCCGCCCTTACCCTCCCGCCCCTAGGATGCTATATATTCGCAGGGACGTCGAGGAAGGGACACATACAGGATCTAGAGGCAACATGAACAAGGTGGGTGTTAAATGTTTGCTCCTTCCTTCCTAGTCCTTTGTAAACAGACATTTGAAACACTCACTCACTCCTCGCGATCGTATTTCTAATGTTCCTATTTTTCATCCTCAGATTACAATAGCCATCGTCTTTGCCTCCCTACTGTTTGCTCCTTCCTTCATAATCCTTTGCTACTAAAATTTTGAAACACACACACTCCTCCTTCCTTTATAATCCTTTGCTACTGAGTTTCTGAAACACTCACACACTCCTCCTTCCTTTGTATATGTAAGTTTTAATCCTTTACTACTGAAATACTGAAACACTCACACACTTCTCGCAATCGTATTTCTAATGTTCCTATTTTTCATCCTCAGGTTACAATAGCCATCGTCTTTGCCTCCCTGCTGGCCCTATGTGCGGCCCTCCCTGACCCTGAACCCCTGCCGCACCCTGCCGCCCTCCCTGCCGCCCTCCCTGCCGCCCTGCCTGAACCCCACGACCAGTTTGGCGGCTTTGTGGGAGGAAGAGGACGAGGCGGGCGCGGGCGAGGTAGAGGGTTTGGTGGAGGACGAGGTAGATTTGGAGGTCGAAAAGGCAGGTTTGGTGGAGGGAGAGGAAGAGGTCATTATGATGACCACCACGACAGCCATGGGTACGGACATGGCCATGGGTCCCCTCACGCCCATGTCTCTTTGGGCCATGGTGGTCTGCATTTCCTGATTCACAAGTAATTTCTAACTTGACAATCAATTATTATTTCTTTTTTACATCACAAATATTTTTACATTTACATCATTCATTCTTGATTTGTCTTTGAAAATATTGACTACCAGGTTTTTTATTACATCACAAAGGACTGGCCAAGAGCAAAACATTAAGAGTAACAAAAATCCCACTTAGTTGCCAGTTTCTAAGTGTAGCCTGACTCCTACTATTTGTCTATCTACCTACAGTTGTGAATCTCTCTTTTGTAATAAATGAGAAAATATAACTCGTGTGTTTATTGCCAGGCTTTCATTCCCACCAATAATACGGAATAACAGTAAAATAAGCAACTGAAATACTCATTCTCGATTACATTTTTTTCTACTCAGCAACAAGGAAGGAAAAAGAATGAAAATGACATCCTACTCTCATTATTTCTATTATCTTACACACACACACACACACACACACACACACACACACACACACACACACACACACACACACACACACACACACACACACACACACACACACACACACACACACACACACACACACACAACACACACACACACACACACACACACACACACACACACACACATACACACACACACACACACACACACACACACACACACACACACACACACACACACACACACACACACACAGACACAGTCACACACACACACACACACAGTCACACACACACACACACACACAGTCACAGTCACACACACACTCACACACACACTCACACTCACACACACACACACACACACACACACACACACACACACACACACACACACACACACGCACACATTCACACACTCAACACACACACACACACACACACACACACACACACACACACACACACACACACACACAACACACACACACAATCACACACACACGCGCACACACACACACACACACACACACACATCCGTTTAACCATGAAGAAACAGTGATAGTCTCTCATTATCATTACAGGGATATTATAAGAGATTCCATGAGGGTGACGCAGCCTAATTATCCTTGAAAATGATTATATTGAGTTTAGTGAGATTAGTTCAGTCGCAAATTCACAGTGGCCTCAATTTTTATGCCTGTTATCATTGCTTCCTCATAACGTGGAGGTGAAATGACGTGCAGTAAAGGAAATACAATGAACATAACATACGTACAAGGCTGCTCTGTAACTTTATTTAAACGTTAAAAGTAATAATGATGGTTGAGCGAAAGAGTACAGGGAAAGCGGAACGGCTGAGAGAAAAATGCCAGAAAAGAGAAAACTACTATGTGAGAAAAAGCCTAGATATGAGGGATAGATAGGAAAAAAGCATAGAAAAAGCTTAGGAAATGAAGGATAGATAGGAGAAAAAGCACTAGAAAAAGCTTACCTTAGAGAACAATGAAGTCGCCAGTTCTACGTTTCTTTGTTATTTACAGACGTGTGGTGGCGTTAATACTTAATTTGTACATCCATGATTTCAGGAAAGTTAGAAGGGGCTATCTGGAGAGTCTGTGTCATTTTGTGTCTTCATCTGTGTCATATTAGGGCTATAAATGAACAAATTACAAAAATAAAACTGAGTGGCGACCTCACTATACCTACTACAGTAAAGTCGCCAGCTAGTATTTTAACCCAACAGTTGAGTCGCCACTCTGGGGAATTCAGGGAAATTAGAGCTAAAGTAAAACAAGTCTCTATATATATTAGCTGCGGAAGATGCTTGGATATATAAAAATTCCTCTGCCAACGTGAAAATAAATTCTATTAAAGTTTGAAAGAGCTGGCAAGTCTGCGTCCTGTCGCCCGAAAAGCTACTGTTTACTGTCTTTCATTGCGCGAAGAAAAACGTGAGAAGCAAAATGCGCAACAGTTATATTTGCAGATACAAAGCATAAAACAACGCTGAAACAGGGTAGATTATACAGCCATGATATAAACTATTGTGTAACATCTTCAGTGGCACATAAAAATCAGTAGTGATGCTATAATTCGTAATATTGAAGCCTGGCGAACTTCAACGTAGGTGGCGACTTGACGTTCATCTACGGTAGAAATGAGGGATAGATGGGGAAAAAGCACTAGAAAAACTTAGAAAATAGGATGATAGAAGAGTAAAAGGCATAGAAAAGCTTAGAAATGGATATAGGTATAGGAAAGGCCTAGAAAAAGCTTAGGAATGGAAATAGTGAGAAAAAGCATAGAAAAAGCTTAGGAAATGGATAGATAGGAGAAAAGGCACTAGAAAAAGCTTGGGAAATGAGGGATAGATAGGAGAAAAAGCATAGAAAAAGCTTAGAAAATGAGGGATAGATAGGAGAAAAAGCATAGAAAAAGCTTAGAAAATGAGGGATAGATAGGAGAAAAAGCATAGAAAAAGCTTAGAAAATGAGGGATAAATAGGAGGAAAAAGCTGAAAAACCCTTAGAAAATGAGGGATAGATAGGAGAAAGCATAGAAAAAGCTT
>JACEEZ010013453.1:10000-25000 GCA_016584305.1 Chionoecetes opilio | reverse complement strand
GCCGACGCCGCCGCTGCTGCTAGCGCTACCACTGTCCTCCTCCTTGTCCTCCCCTTCCTCCTCCTCATCCTCATCACCCTCTTCTCGCATCCATAATCTCTTTTTCATTTTCTTTTTTCGGTTCCCCATCGTCGTTATCATTAACATTAACGTCCTCTTCCCTCTTCAACTCTTCCTACATTTTTATCATAAATTTCCCATCACCACCACCACCAGAGCCATCTCCAACACGTCACCATCAGGAGCGCGTCAACTATTATCATCAACCACGCTGATCACTTAGCGTTGCGGAGTGAAATGAAAAGACGGAGAATGTTTTTACTGAGTAGATGTGAGCCACGAAAGAAGAACAAAAATAATGGTGAAAGTTTGCTTTGATCACGCCATCATCAACGCGGCTAAAAACGTGAAATAAAACGTCTTCAATGAAAGCCTCTGGCCGAAAACATTTGCAACTGACCAATGAAAAACGATCTACCCCTAAAAAGAACGAATAATAAAGTCCAATAGTAACGCGTCTCCCACTCTCATCAACGTTTCAGTCACGATACGAAAACACGACAGAAAACGTTTCCGAGCTACTCAATAAAAATGCCACTGACCCACAAAAACGTTTCCCGCTCAACTACAAAAAAAAAAGAACAAAAGTTGACAGCCAAACTGGAATGTTAATCCGTCACAATCACACATTTTAGTTATTCATGAATTGCCTCTTTGTTACTCTGGTAAATATCTGAATGCTGCCCAAAACACATCCAAATTTAGGCATCTATGAATGAGGGAATGTTGCTGTAAATTAAACATGATAAACTAACACCGTAGAGTTGTACCACAGAGGAATTACTCCCTATTACTGTATCTGCAATAAAATCCATACCTACTAATTTGGTCCACTATTAATACAATATAATTAGGAAAAACAAAGCCGTGAAAAGAAACACAGAATCACCAACAGAAACAGACTACTTGCTAGGGATCTAAGAAAGAGAGAGAGAAGAGAGAGGGGGAGAGAGGGGGAGAGAGAGAGAGAGAGAGAGAGAGAGAGAGAAAAGAGAGAGAGAGAGAGAGAGAGGAGAAGAGGAAGAGAGAGAGAGAGAGAGAGAGAGAGAGAGAGAGAGAGAGAGAGAGAGAGGAGATACATACCTTTACTTCCCAGCCATAGTTAATTCAAGTGCCTGAATGCATATGACGTTATATTTGTCTTATTTTACTTCCCCCTCTCTCTCTCTCTCTCCCTCTCTCTCTCTCTCTCTCTCTCTCTCTTTGGTCCGTTTCAACCCTCTTCTCTCCTCTCTCTCTCTCTCTTCGCATGCCTTCTTCTCCTCCTCCTCCTTCTCAATTCGTTCGCTCCGTTTTTCACAGAGTCCAAAGCAGCAACAGGTCTACATATTTTCGATATATCCATTAGGAAGCTTGCTCTCTCTCTCTCTCATCTCCTCATATCTCTCTCACTCAAGCATTCTCCTCTATCTTTTCTCCTCTCTCTCTCTCTTCTCTCTCTCTCCCCCTTCTCTCTCTCTTCTCATCTTCTCTCTCTCTCTTCTCTCTCTCTCTCTCTCTCTCTCTCTCTCTCTTCTCTCTCTCTCTCTCTCTCTCTCTTCTCTCTCACCCTTCTCTCTCTCTCTCTCTCTCTTTTTCTCTCTCTCTCTCTCTCTCTCCTCTCTCCTCTCTCCTCTCTCTCCTCTCTCTCTCTCTCTCTCTCTTTGAAGGGGTGAGAGGGAAGGACCAAGTCAATGCAGGTGGAAATTGAGGTACTGCAAGGGAAGTGAGAGGGCGGGAGAGTGGACAGAAGAAGACAGGTGAGTGGGCTGTCAGGGGAGCTTTGTTTGTGAGGTGAGAGGGATGAGTGGTGAGGCGAGTTGGGTGGCGATAGTCTATAGGCTGAGGGGGAGGGATGATATGCGAGGAGAGGTGCTTTAGAGGCTCTATGATACACGGCGAGTGGGTTTGAGGAATTGAGAGGGAGGTGAAAAGTGTGAGAGGGCGGGGGTGGCAAGAGGATTAAAACGGTCCCGGTGCAGTGTGTCAGTAGACCAATCGTGAAAATGCTTAATCGTGTTGAGGTGATTTCGTTTCGCGGGAAAGTGCAATGCAATGAGGTACGGAATGAGGTGGTAGAGGGAGGAAAGGAAGGGAGGTAAAGGAAGGGAAGGAAGGAAGGAAGGAAGGAAGGAAGGAAGGAAGGAAGGAAGGAAGGAAGGAAGGAAGGAAGGAAGAATGCTGGGATGGAGAATGTTGAATAGATAGATGAGAAGGGAGGGAGATGATGATGGCTTTACTCTCCTTATCCCTTGCATCATTTTCGTTTGAATGTGAATGAATGACTCCAGGCTCCGCTTTGACCGCCACCTGGAGACAGTGGCACGTCGAGCCTCCCTGAGGGTGACTCTCCTGCGCCGAGTAAGGCACCTGCTCGACGCTGACGGCCTCATGCGGCTGTATAAGGCCCAAGTGAGGCCCGTCATGGAGTACAGTCCTCTCACCTGGATGAGTAGTGCCCAGTGCCACCTGTCACTGCTGGACAAAGTGCAGAGGCGTGCTGAGCGCCTCATACACCCAACCGACGACCTATATCACAGGGAACGTCGCCCGCGGCAACAGTGGCAGCAGCAGCAGCGACGACAACAACAACAACATCAGCTGCAGCTCCAACACCAGCAACAACAACAACAACAACGACTACAGCAGGAGCAGTGGCGGGATGATCCCCGCTCCCAGCTTGACAGCCTGGGGCACCGGAGGAAAGTCGGTGCTCTCACAGTGTTGCACAAGGCCCAGGTGCAACACTCTTCCCACCTTGCAGGACTTCGGGTCCCGTGGAGGAGGTCAGAGCGCGCTACGAGGACGGTAGCGTCAGGTGATCTCCTCCTCGAGGCCCCGAGGACCCACACCGTGATGGGCCAGCGAGCCTTTACTTGGGCCACGGCGACACTGTGGAACAACTTCACGGTTGAGGTGGATGTCGTGGCCATGAACACCCAGCAGGTGAAGGTGGCGGCCCACAGATAGTGCCGCTTACATCCGCCTTAGTGCCCGCAAGGCGTAACACAGTGTCGTGTCAATAGTGATACATAGTGAAACACACACATAGTGACACACATTGACACAGTGACACAGTGTACGTGTAAATAGTGCGCCTGAAAAGGGCCTGTGATGGACAGTGACCCTCAGTCTGTAATATTATATATTTAGTTTATCCTATAAGGCATAGCTTTCAGATAGATGTCCCCGGGACAGGGGACATCTTTAGCTTCTGCCACCCATTGCCTTCAACAACCTCTTTGCTATTTGTAGCCCCATGTATACCATGTCAGTTGTTTAAATACAAAATAAAAAAAAAGAAACGAATGAATACCAATGAAAAGGAAAAGAAGGAGAAAAAAAAGTCATCCCTATATCCCATACAAACTAAAAGGCTGGTATATATAAGATGAAATCCATGAAAAAAATATATACAAGTAAGAGACGAGATAAAAATCGCATGTAAACACGTAGAGAGTCTAGCGTGTAGATAATGTGGATGTAAATGGAAGAAGACTCATCAAAGGTATTCCAATCGGTTGTCATGACGACGGAGATGTGAAAATGTAAACAAAGATGATGCAACAAAATGGCCGCCGAGAACAAGAATAAACACGATATATATAAGCATAAAAAAGAAGATAAACAGTTCAGTGAAAATTATATATATGTTCAGCTATTTCTGTCTTACCACCAACTGCGTCTCTCCTCTCTCTCCTCTCTCTCTCTCTCTCTCCTCTCCCCTCTCTTCTCCTCTTCTGACACTAATGCAGATTATTGGGGGCTTAAATTTTCTGAAAGAGCAACAACGATTAATAAGAGAGGAGAGAGAGAGAGAGAGGGGAGAGAGGAAAAAGAAGAGAGAGAGAGAGGAGAGGGGGAAAGGGGAGAGAGAGAGAGAGAGAGAGAGAGAGGAGAGGAAAAGGGGAGAAGAGAGAGAAGAGAGGGAAAAAGAGAGAGAGAGAGAAAAGAGGAGAGGAGGGAAAGAGAGGGAGAGAGGGGGAAGAGGAGAGAAGGGGGAGAGGGGAGAGGAGAAGAAAGAAGGGGAAGAGAAAAGGGGGAGAGAGAGGGAGAGAAGAGAGAGAGAGAGAGAGAGAGAGAGAGAGGAGAGAGAGAGAGGGAGAGGGGAAGAGAGAGGGGGAGAAAAGAAGGGGGAGAGGGAGGGAGAGAAGAGAGTACTAGGAGTATGGATAGAATGCATGTTAAGCTTATCGATAAATATGCATGTTTGTAAGCGAACACTGCCTTTAAACTGTGCACGCTTTGGTATGCGTCTCACGATGCGATGTGCGGAGGGGGGTAGAGGGACGTGTAGGTAAAATTGGGACATGTGGATAGGGGATGAGAGGAAATATAAATAGGGAAATGTGGATAGGAGATAAAAGGGGAAAAAAAAATGGGGAAAATTGGGGCTAGAACGATGGAGGGAAATAAGGGGAAAATGTCGGGGGAAAAAAAAAATAGTGATATTATAAATAGGCTCAAGGTCAAGTGATTAAATTGACTTAGGAAAGAGGAAAGGAAGAAGAAACACAGGAAATGAGGATAAACAGGACACAGAAGAAAATAAGGGAAAATTGAAAGAAAGGAGAGCAAATGAAGCCGGAGAGAGGAAAGGAGAAAGAGGAGGAGGTGGAGAAAGGAGAAAGGAGAAAGGAGAGCCAGAGGAGGAAAGGATGAAGGTCGGATTGGAAACTGAGACGAAATGAGGCACACAAAAAAAGGGAAAACAAAAAAAACTAATAAAAAAAAAAAAGAAACAAATAAAATAGTGATAACTTAAGGATGAAAGAAGGAGAATGAAAGGAAAGGAGGGAATGATGGTGCTTAAAGGACAGTGAGAAGGACGATAAATGAGAGGAATGGAGAAACGGAGAGAAAGAGAAGGAAAAAGTGGAAGAGGCAAGAAGGATGAAATGGGTGCAGGGAAGGGGGGGGAGGGTATTGCTGCAAGGACCCTTTAAAACTTTTGATGGGGGAAAGGGGAGGGGGGGGGGTATTGGGGGGAAGGGTAAGCAATTCGAGATAGGTAAGGGTTGGGGGGAGGGGGGGGGGAGGGGGGGTAAAAAAGGGGGAGGGGGGGGAGAAAAGGGGGGGGGGGGGGAGAGGGGGGAAGGGGAAGGATAAGAAGGGGGGAAAGGAAGGGGGGGGGGAAGGGGGGGAGGGAGAGGGAGGGAAGGAAAAGGGGGGGGGAGAGGGAAAAAGAGAGGGGAAAGGGGGGGAGGGAGAGGAGAGAGGAGAGGGGGAAGGAGAGAAAGAAAAGAAAGAAAAATGGATTAAGGAATAAGCAATGAGGGTGGTTAGAGGGACACAATAAGAAAAGAGAACCAGGAAAACCTTACCGAATTAAGGTAAAATTAAACGCGTTGCAATATCAAATGCGGAAAAAATGAGAGCGCGTGAGGAAAATGATTAAAACACACGACGGGATATTATTCTCCATATGCCTACCTCCACCTCTTCTTTTTCCCTCCCTCCTTTCCTTTCCTTTCCTTTACCCTCCTTTTCTTCTCTCCCTTCCATGCTATTGCTCTTTCCTCCCTCCCTCCTACAGTATTCGAAGCCCTCCCCCTCCCTTCCTCCCCCTCCCCCTCCCCTTCCCCCTTCCCCTCCAACCCCGGCAAAAATATACGAAGTACATTTTTTTGCCTTTGCTAATGGATTATATATCTAACATAAATAAAAAGAAAAGATACAAGAAGGAAAGTTTTAAGATCACATAATTCAAGAGATAAAATATACACTTATATACACACAGTGCGTAGGACGGAAATGCAGGGAAGACACTACATGCGGCAAAAAAATATTACCGGGGAAATAAAAATGAAAGTACGACACACACACACACACACACACACAACACACCACACACACACACACACAACACACACACACACACACCACACACACACACACCACACACACACACCACACACACACAACACACACACCACACACACACACACACACACACACACACAACACACACACACACACACACACACACACACACACACACACACACAACACACACAAACCACACACGCGCCCGCGCGCGCGACAGCGCGCGCGCACAAAACACAAGCAACACACAACACACACACACACACACACACACACACAAACACACACAACACACACACACACACACACACACACACACACACACACACACAAAGACCCAAGGGACGAAATAAAAAAAAAGTGAACAAAGCAAGTATGAAAGACAAAAAATAGGCGGCAAAGAAAACAAAGAGAACTGAAAAACGGGAACAACAACAAGAGAGAGAGAGAGAGAGAGAGAGAGAGAGAGAGAGAGAGAGAGAGAGAGAGAGAGAGAGAGAGAGAGAGAGAGAGAGAGAGAGCGCACCCTCGCCCACAGCGCCAAAGCCTCGCCGGGGCACCATCTCGCCGCGCGCCCCAGTACCCCAACTTTAATAAGATGTAGTAAAGGGGTAAGGCCGTAAGGACCGTCTGGACTGGCTGCCGGTATCCCCCCAAAAAAGTCTCTCTCGCTAAAAATGCCGGGTAAGAGGCAACGCTCGTGTTTTTGGGGTGAATTACTGAGGCTTAGCAAAGGCGTGGAGGGGGGTGCGTGGGGGGGGGGGTATTGTGAGGGGGGAGAGGATGTGAGAGTGAGTGAGTGAGTGAGTGAGTGAGGGGCTTGCTCGTTACGGCTGTATCAAAACAAAGGGTCCTTGGAATGTAGATGGAGGGTGTTACAGCGTGTGTGTGTGTGTGTGTGTGTTTCCAGTTCGTTGGTCAGTCAGTTATCTCAGCTTAGTTAACGAATCCGAGAGGTGTGTGTTGGTTCGTCAGACAATTCAGTTTCACAGTTCAGTTTGAGGATGAGTGAGTCAGTGAATCATTGGTTTTCGTGTTTCATTCATGTTTCACTTTATTATATTCGGTCAGTTCGTGAGTGTGAGTATATATAGGTCAGTATGTGATGCTAAGTCTTAAACACGCCTTTTCAGTTCAGATTTCCCTCTTTGTATTGCCATCTCTTTCGTTCTGTTAAGTGTTTCAAGTAGGTATTCATTCATTCAGAGTCAGTCAGTCAGTCAGTCAGAGTCAGTCAGTCAGTCAGTCAGTCAGTCAGTCAGTCAGTCCGTCCGTCAGTCAGTCAGTCAGTCGGTCAATCCAAAATTTCCTCCTTTCATCCCTTAAAATTATTCATGTGCTTATTAATTTTTTTTTCTTCTAGTTAGTGTTTCGAGCAGCCAGTCAGGTAGTCAGACAGTCATTCAGTCAATCACAAACTCCTTCCTGTAATTAGCCACTCAGAGTTTTTGTTTTATTCAATTCTTCACGATCATGCATCTAAGTCACCTTCATATTGATTTCTTGCCAAGTCAGCGGTAAGTCAGTCTTCCGGTAAGTCACGCTATTCCCTCCACCTGCCACTGAGCCTCACTTTCAATCAGTTCACTTAGTCAGTCAGGTTTTAAATTTAAGTTGTAGCCTAATTAAAAGCCTTTGATAGAAGTCAGCCCTAAAAGCATGATAGAAGTCGTCTATAAACCCATGATAGAAGTCGTCCTATAAAGCATGCATAGAATCAGTCCTTTTAAAAGCATGTAGAAGGTCAGTCCTATAAAAGCATGATAGAAGTCAGTCCTATAAAAGCTTTGATAGAAGTCAGTCCTTAAACATGTTTAGAAGTCAGCCTATAAAGCATGATAGAAGTCAGTCCTATAAAGATGTAAAGTCAGTCATATAAAAGCATGATAGAAGTCAGTCCCTTAAAGCATGATAAAGTCAGCCCTATAAACCATTGATAGAAAGTCAGTCCTATAAAAGCATGATAGAAGTCAGTCCTATAAAAGCATGATAGAAGTCAGTCCTATAAAAGCATGATAGAAGTCAGTCCTATAAAAGCATGATAGAAGTCAGTCCTATAAAAGCATGATAGAAGTCAGTCCTATAAAAGCATGATAGAAGTCAGTCCTATAAAAGCATGATAGAAGTCAGTCATATAAAAGCATGATAGAAGTCAGTCCTATAAAAGCATAAAAAAATCAGTCATAATTATAAAAGAACACATAAAAGCATGCACTATTTAGCTATTACGTCCACACTCCACCTATACACATATACAGTCAGTTCTAGGTCAGTAGGTCGGTGAGTCAGTCAGTCAGTCAGTCAGTCACACACAAAAGCATGCAGTATTTAGTTATTTACCTGACACTCCACCTGCAAAAAAAAAAACAGTCAGTTTTAGGTCAGTAGGTCGGCAAGTCAGTCAGTCAGACACATTACACACGCAGTTTAAAGTTACACAGCCGACGCTCCATCCCTCTACAATCTCAGTAAGTCCAGTTCATTAGTTGGTCAGCAAGTCAGTCAATCAGACACATCACGAATGTAGTCAAAAGATATTCAGTCGATGCTTCACCAATACTTACACTCACCTCAGCCGGACTGCCCAGCGACCCAGTCAAGCCTATCAGTCAGTCAGTGAGTCAGTCGAGAGCCGCATCGCTAAAATCAGTCGAAACGCAACACACCCTCGGATCCAGATAGTCAATTGGTAGTCAGTGCATCAGGTTACAATTACTCAGTTAAGTCTCTATACCCCTACACAATCAGTCAATTCAGGTTACAATTACTCAGTTAAGTCTCTATACCCCTACACAATCAGTCGATTCAGGTTACAATTATTCAGTTAAGTCTCTATACCCCTACACAATCAGTCAATTCAGATTACAACTACTCAGTTAAGACTATATACCCCTACACAATCAGTCAATTCAGGTTACAATTACTCAGTTAAGACTCTATACCCCTACACAATCAGTCAATTCAGGTTACAATTACTCAGTTAAGTCTCTATACCCCTACACAATCAGTCAATTCAGGTTACAATTATTAAGTTAAGAGTCTATACCCCTACATAATCAGTCAATGTAGTTTGAGTCATTAAGTTCCCTCGCCACCCACATAAGTCACTCCCTCGCCACCCACATAAGTCACTCCCTCGCCACCCACATTAAGTCACTCCCTCGCCACCCACATAAGTCACTCCCTCGCCACCCACATAAGTCACTCCCTCGCCACCCACATAAGTCACTCCCTCGACACCCACATAAGTCACTCCCTCGCCACCCACATAAGTCACTCCCTCGCCACCCACATAAGTCACTCCCTCGACACCCACATAAGTCACTCCCTCGACACCCACATAAGTCACTCCCTCGACACCCACATAAGTCACTCCCTCGACACCCACATAAGTCACTCCCTCGACACCCACACAGCCAGGAAGTCTCTATGATCACGAGACGACACAAAAATGGGTTTGAGATTATAATTCGATTCGCACAACTCCGCTGATTTACGAATTATTTTTTGTGATTCTCTTACATGGCCACCACGCACTACCTCATTATATCTTTAAAAGGAGTATTTTTTCAGCCTTCATTTGTAATTCTCTCTTTTTTTCTTTCATTTTGTCTCTTTTATCTTTTGTTCAGCATCTTATTTTTGTTTTGTTTTCTTATATATCCATTTTTTTGGCTATATTCCTTCATTTGAAATCCTTCCCCTCATTTTATTTTTGCTCCATCTCTATTCATACATACATATCTAACTCATACTATTAATAGACGGGTTCATATTCCTCTTAGCATCCCTTTGAATGATATATTTTAATCCTAAACATATAAATGGCTTAGTGGCTTAGATATTAGAGAGCTTACCACCATCTTCAACTTTATCCTTGCCGCACTTGCCTCCTCATAAGCCTTCTCTCCACAAAGCTCCTCTTCCCTTTAATCCTTCCACCTCCCACCTCCACCCCCTTTCTCTCTACCTCCACCTCCATTCCCCTCCCCCCTCCACTCCATTCTCCCTCCCCCTTCCACCTCCTTTCCCTCCCCCCTCCACCTCCTTTCCCCTCTACCTCCCCCTTCTTTCCCCTCCACCTTTCCCCTCCCCCTTCCACCTCCTTTCCCATCCCTCCACCTCCTTTCCCTCCCCCTCCATCTCCTTCCCCCTCCCCCCTCCCCCTTCCACCTCCTTTCCCCTTCCCCCTCCACCTCCGTTCCCTCCCCCCACCCCTTTCCCTCTACCTCCACCTTCTTCTCCTCCCCCCTTCCATCTCCTTTCCCCTCCCCCCTCCCTTTCCACCTCCACCCTTCCCCCCTCCACCTCCCTTCCCCCTCTCCACCACCTACCCGGCACTCCCTTTAACCCTTCAAAACAGCATCTTTAGACGGCTGTGGAACGTCTTTCTCCCTATACTTTCTTCCTCTCTCCCATATCCTTCACGCCATCACCAGCTGGGCGGAATATACGTCACATGCACATTGTCCCAATTTAAGGCTCCCTCTCCCTCCCCTCACTTTTCCCTTTTCCCAAACAGGCTTTAAGCCACCTGATGGGAGTCTTGCCTTTCCATTCCCCTCGCCTCCCTTCCCCTCCCATCACTCACTGTCACAAACTTGCTCTCTCTCTCTCTCTCTCTCTCTCTCTCTCTCTCTCTCTCTCTCTCTCCCCCTGCCTCCTCTCATCTCTCTTTTTTTTTTGCCCCCTAGTCTCCCTTTTTCTCTTGATTTCCTCATTAAAGCCCTTACTTATTATCCACTTCTAGTCCTTACACTGGTGGTTAATGAGTCTTATGTAATCCCTGAAGTTTAAGTCGAATTTCTGGTTTTCAATCCGCATAAGAATATTCTATCCTGGATGCAAAACGTGTTAAATATTGTATACACTTCCATTAAGAGTACGAGAAACCTTAAAGCCTCGTAATTTCTCCAAACGAAATTAAATATTCTAGTAAATACTATCACCTTTATTATTATGTTTCTAAATGTTATCTTTAGTATCATTATTGTCATCATCATCATATCATTACTGCGTTCCTACTCACACTGTATTAAATTTTACTCAATTGTTTTTCATCTATCAAACATAATTTTCTTCTGCCTCTTCCTCCATTCCAGCTATTCCATGCACCCCCTCATTTCCTGCCCCATTCCAGCTATTCCATTCAACCCCTCATTCCCTGCCCCATTCCAGCTATTCCATTCACCCCCTCATTCCCTGCGCCATTCCAGCTATTCCATTCACCCCCTCATTCCCTGCCCCATTCCAGCTATTCCATTCACCCCCTCATTCCCTGCCCCATTCCAGCTATTCCATTCACCCCCTCATTCCCTGCCCCATTCCAGCTATTCCATTCACCCCCTCATTCCCTGCCCCATTCCAGCTATTCCATCACCCCTCATTCCCCGGACCCAAAAAAAAAAAATTTTCCTGTGCTTTCCATTACCACCTCATTCCCTGCCCATCCAGCTATTCCATTCATCCCCCTCATTCCCAGCCCCATTCCGCTATTCCATCACCCCCTCATTCCCTGCCCCATTACAGCTATTCATTCACCCCCTCATTCCCTGCCCCATCCTGCTATTCCGTTCACCCCCTCATTCCCTGCCCCATTCCTGCTATTCCATTCGCCCCCTCATTCCCCTGCGTCATTCCTTTGTCACCACCTGAGCCACACACACACACACACCTCAGAGACGGTCGCCAGGTGAGTCGTCTTTATGTCTGGACAGGTGCATAAAGACGATACAAGTTTTCTCATTAAGATATATGAGGACTCCACCACCACCACTACCACCACCATCACCTCCACTACCACCACCACCACCATCACCACTACCACCCCTACCACCCCTCGCCTCATGTGCAAATGTGGTTATTAAGGTTTGTGAAATTAAAATCAGCATAGGAAAGTGAAAGAAATACTCAACAGATGGTGGCTATAAATAGACACAATGATATAAACGTGACCATATTACACTCCCCGCCTCGATGTCAACGTGAAAATAATGAGTATATAATGTGGAAAAATAAAAGATACATTAAAATATAAACACACGCAATAAAACCTGAATGAAACAATGAAAAGAGAAAGGAAAGTAATAAGAAAAATAAGGAAAGACATTATAAAACTCCTAAAAGAACAGAAAACACATTCGATTTAATCCCAGCAGAGTCAACGAAAATAATCAGGAGTTCGCATTAATCCTTGAAAAGATTAGTGGCAGGAACCATTTCGGGATTTATAAAGAAACTATATCGTGAGCCTCAAGGGGTTGTCAAGGTTACTATATACTATAAGGTGAGGGTGAACGAGAGGGAACTAAGCCTATTAAGGAGAGAGAGAGAGAGAGAGGAGAGAGAGAGAGAGAGAGAGAGAGAGAAGAGAGAGAGAGAGAGGAGAGGAGAGAGATGAGACGAAGAGAGAGAGAGAGACGAGAGAGAGATGAGTTAGACGAGAGCAGAGAGAGAGAGAGAGGAGAGAGAGAGAGAGAGAGAGAGAGAGAGAGAGAGAGAGAGAGGAGAGAGAGAGAGAGAGAGAGAGACGAGAGGAGAGAGAGGATGAGAGAGAGAGATAGAGCCCAGACGAGAGAGAGAGAGAGAGAGAGGAGAGGAGGGAGGGAGGGGAGAGAGAGAGAGAGAGAGAGAGAGGAGAGATGAGAGAGAGAGAGAGAGAGATGAGAGAGAAGAGAGAGAGAGAGAGAGAGGTGAGAGGAGAGAGAGAGAGAGAGAGGAGAGGAGAGAGAGAGAGAGAGAGAGGGGAAGAGAGAGAGAGGAAGAGAGAAGAGAGAGAGAGAGAGAGAGAGAGGAGACGAGAAGAGAGGACGAGAGAGAGAGAGAGAGGAGAGAGAGAGAGAGAGAGAGAGAGAGAGAGAGAAGATGAGAGAGGAGAGAGAGAGAGAGAGAGAGAGAGAGGAAAGAGAGAGATTAGAGGAGAGAGAGAGAGAGAACAAAGAAATAAGAACATAGAAAATAAGGCAGCTACAAGAGCGCCCCGCGAGGCCTACACGCGGTAGTTCCTATTATGAGAGAGAGAGAGGAGAGAGAGAGATAGAGAGAGAAGAGAGAGAAGAGAGAGAGAGAAGAGATAGAGACGAGAGACGAGAGAGAGACGGAGAGAATGAGAAGAGAGAGAGAGGAGAGAGGGGAGGAGAGAGGATGAGAGAGAGATGACACGGGAGGGAGAGGGAAACCGAGGGAGAGTATGAGCGTAGAGAGCGAGGAGAGATGAGAGAGAGAGGAGAGAGGAGAGAGATGAAAACGGTTACTAAGTTTAACAATTAATATCCTTGCTTCATTGCATTACCTCTCTCTCTAACTTTCTCTCTCTCTCCCTCTCTCTTTCTTTCACACTTATTATCATTCACTTATCTTTCTCACCACTATCACTAACTTCACTTCAAAACTACATTTTTCCATCAACTTCACAAACCAGCTATACTTCCGGCCAAACCTCTCCTCCTCCTCCTCCTCCTATAGAGAATTCTCATGTTCTCAGCAAATTTGAGGAAGTGTAATCGTTTCCTACCACAAGAAGTGAGAAGGAGCGAGAGAGGAAAGGAGGGAGAGAATGGAGAGATGCCCGCGTTCTTCTTCTTTAAGCAGTATAAGGTAGGAGGAGGAGGAGGAGGAGGAGGGGAGGAGGAGGAGGAGGAGGGAGGAGGAGGAGGGAGGAGGAGGAGGAGGAGAGGAGGAGGAGGAGGAGAAGGAGGAGGAGAGGAAATCATAGGAATAGCAGACTACCAGGAGGACCTATTGGTCCATAACAGGGCTCTGCTGAACTACATTACTACTAAATATCAAACCACATGTAAGAAAAACAGTTGGGAAAATGATACCATTGTCCCTAAGAAGATAGGAAAACATGGAAGTTTCGTAGTGAATAAGGATAGGATAGACAAATTATACTAAACTACACTACCACGAACACTAATCGATCCGGTGGGGACTATAATATGAATTCGCAGGGCACTATCAATCCCCATTTTACTTTACAGTGCGGCGTCAAAGCCTGTTTTTAACTGTAGTTATTTTGCTGGCTCGACAACATTTGCTGGTAATATTCCATCGATCAACAACTTAACATTGAAATAAGTTTTTACGGCGATCTGTGATGCAAACGTTTGGCCGTAAGTATTTTGCTAAACCGGATTTCTTGTTGTCACTGAGGAGAAAGCTCGAATAGGTTCTCTTGATTAAGACACAAATCCTTTCGGATCTTAAAGGTTTCTATCAAGTCCCCACGGATCTACGATCCTTTAGGAAAACAGATTAAGTTTCCGCCAGTCTCTCCTTCATAGATGAATTTCGCAGAGATGGAATTTGTGTGGTTGCCTCTTCTGCACTGATTCCATTTGGCTTGATCTTTACGAAACCGGTGACCAGAATTGAACGGCAATATTCCAAGTGCGGCCTAACCAAAGACGTGTATAATTGTGTCATTACTTTTGGAGTTTTATGTTCAAAGTTGCGTTTAATGAATGGAGGAGGAGGCGGAGGAGAGGAGGAGGAGGAGGAGGAGGAGGAGGAGGAGGAGGAGGAGGAGGAAGGAGAGGAGGGGAGCGAGGAGGAGGAGGAGGAGGGAGGAGGAGGAGAAAAGGTAGTGGTACAGGTGTAGGATGGAAAATGCAATGTAATGTTGAAAAAATGGAAGTAAAAAAAGTATTATATTTAGGAGCAAAAAAAAGGTCAATTATTACTATCATGTTAGTTATCATTATTACTATTATGTTAGTTATTATTATTACTATTATTAAGTTAGTCTTCAGTCATAGTGGTGGTGGTGGTGGTGACAATCCTATAGTCAGGGAACGAGAACAATCGGCTTATGTTCGGTGCTAATAACATAATAGCATGTACTATAACTATGTCCCTTTGGTAGTGGCCTTGTGATTATTATTGATGTTGATGGTGAAGTTACTAAAGGACAAACCTCGAACCCTTTAGAGCTTTCCCCGACACTCCTTTCTTTACCTTAAAACTCTCCATTTCCCTTTAAGACATACTACCTCCTACCCTTTAGAGCTTTTCCTGACACTCCTTTCCTTACCTTAAAACTCCCCATTTCCCTTTAAGACTCCTAACCTTCATCATCCCTTTAAAACCCCTTAACTCCCCTTTAAAACCCCTTAACTCCCCTTTAAAACCCCT
>JACEEZ010013453.1:0-2500 GCA_016584305.1 Chionoecetes opilio | reverse complement strand
ACAATTATTAATGAATATAAAAAAATATGTTATAGATATGACCTGTTTAGTATCCTTGTCCACTAGCTAATTTGGTGTATTCAGTTAGTTTTCGTTATTTTATGGCTAACAACAGACTATTTTATGTGGCAAAGGAAAGATCTGGGCGTGAAGGGGTTAAGAATGTAGCTGATAACACTTAGGGGGATAATAAGAACTAGAATACTGAGCAGCTTGGTAGATAAACAAGGCTTTGATGTCTTCCATGTGTTATCAAAGATGCTCAAAGTCAATATGAATGTTGGTGTAAAGCTACATGATTCTGGTTCAGATTATCGATATGGAGTTCTAACAATTTTTAGATCTCGCACCACGAAGTTCCGGTGAACGATTCAGTATTATTATCTATAAGTTTCCATATTTTCGATTACTGAGATAAGGTTCAGTTCATGGACACAAATTCATGGTTCAACTTGAGAAATTTCCAGGAAGCGAAGAAAATTATCGAGAAATAATTTGACGCAGACGCATTACAAGCCTTGTATAAGAATCACTACAAAACCGCATATACAAGTTTATTTCCGCACACCATTAACCCCTTCAAGCTCAGATCTTTCCTTCGCTACAGTATATAAAATCGTCTGATGTTAGCCATAAAATTACGAAAAGTATCATATTATATACCAAATTAGCTAGTTTACAAGGATACAATACAGGTGATATATATAAAATAGTCTATATTAATCAAAATCGTCTATAATGATCGCCAAATTACAATGGAAATATACAGTCTGGGTCTCAAGGGGTTAAAACTGTTGTTCCCGTCTTTGATTATATATACCAGTAAATCCCCTTCAATGTTTCCCTCCGTCAAGTGGGCACAAATACAAATGTATACATTATCACTCGTCTTATAATACGTGCTGTGTCTTCTTAATACCCAAACGAAGATCTCTTCTTAATGTGTTCCCGCTAGTGTTTTGTACAGAATCCTTAGGGAGAGAGGGAGGGAGGGAGGAGGGCGAGAAGGAGGGAGAAGAGCGAGAAGGAGGGAGGAGAAGAGTGAAAACAAGAAGAAAGAAAAAGAGAGAAAAAGAAAGAAAAGGTGAGGAGGTAGTGGTGGTGGTAGTAAGCATCCAAGAAAATTATCCTCTCCCTCACTCTTTTTCTCTAGGGACGGGACGAGAGCTTACGGAAAAAAGTTCATTCAAAACAGTTTAAAGAATAGTTCAAAGGTTGGCAAGAGGTAGAGAGATGGGACAAAAAAGGAGAGAGAGGGGGAGAGAGAGAGAGAGAGAAGAGAGAAGAGAGAGAGAGAGAGAGAGAGAGAGAGAGAGAGAGAGAGAGTCGAGAGAGAGGGGGAGGGGAGAGAGAGAGAGAGACGAGAGAGAAGAGAAGAGAGAAGAGAGAGAGAGAGAGAGAGAGAGGAGGAGAGATGAGAAGAGAGAGAGAGAGAGAGAGAGAGAGTTATTCATTCAGGCCTGCGTTCAAGGTCACGGAGATAGACGGAATTGTTGATTTTCTGCACACGTTTCTCTCAGTATGTGTGTGTGTGTGTGTGTGTGTGTGTGTGTGTGTGTGTGTGTGTGTGGTGTGTGTGTGTGTGGTGTGTGTGTGTGTGTGTGTGTGAGTGTGTGTGTGTGTGTGTGTGTGTATTTCTGAGTAAAAACGGAGAGCAGGTGATACAGCACAAAGTAGCACACACATAACACACACACCACACACACACACACACACACACACACACACAACACAGACACAGACACAGACACACACACACACACACACACACACACACACACACACACACACACACACACACACACACACACACAGACAGGCTGCACCATTTTATCATCCCTTGCTAGTGAAATAGTAAAACGAGACACTATAGTTATCCTTTAGTACCAATGTTGCTGGAATGTTATGGTTTTATTTTAAAGCTAATAATAATCCATTGCAAGGCGGCGGGTGATTCATTTCCCATGTAAGTAATGCACTTCCTCTGTGTGTGTGTGTGTGTGTGTGTGTGTGTTGTGTGTGTGTGTGTGTGTGTGTGTGGTGTGTGTGTGTGTGTGTGTGTGTGTGATGTGTGTGTGTGTGTGTGTGTGTGTGTGGCTGTGTGTGTGTGTGTGTGGTGTGTGTGTGTGTGTGTGTGTGTGTGTGTGTGTGTGTGTGTGTGTGTGTGGTGTGTGTGTGTGTGTGTGTGTGTGTGTGTGTGTTGTGTGTGTGTGTGTGTGTGTGTGTGTGTGTGTGTGTGTGTGTGTGTGTGTGTGTGGTTGTTGTGTGTGTGTGTGTGTGTGTGTGTGTGTGTGTGTGTGTGTGTGGTGTGTGTGTGTGTGTTGGTGTGTGTGTGGTGTGTGTGTGTGGTGTGGTGTTGTGTGGCTGTGTGTGTGTGCGTGTGTGGAGGGAGGGAGGAGCATTAATATTAAGGGAACGTAACCAACTCGGACAAGAAAAAATATAGAAATGTGTAAAAAAAAGATGTAGGGGAAACAGACGATTTTATATTCGGATTCAT
>JACEEZ010013451.1:0-23424 GCA_016584305.1 Chionoecetes opilio | reverse complement strand
GAAAGGGGGGCGGAGCGTGAAGTATAAAAGGAAGAAGAAGCGTGAGACGGAAGGGAAGGGTCTCACCGGGCCTAGAATCGCCCTAAGAAAGGAGAGAAAGGGGGAGGAAGCATAAAGGCGACATCACCGGAAGGCTCCACCTCCCAGTGACGAAGGGGGAGCGCTTGGTCCACGAGGCCGACGGCCACCGAACCCAACAATGGCAGGCAGGCCGCCAGAGTAGGTGGCGCCGTCGACCACGCTTCAAGCCCCGCCACCACGACAAGGTGACTCCCCACAGCGGGCCTATGAAGGGAAGAGGTTTCATATGTCAGATTATCATGGTGGCCCATCTGGATGTTGTGAGCACGTGTGATGAGAGAAAGGAGATTGTGTTTCTTATGACTTCACGTTAATAGTAGAGAGAGAGAGAGAGAGAGAGGGGGGTGGGGGGCAGACAAATTGACATACACAGACATATAGGAGACTATATACATATACATAGACTATATACATATAGGAGCCGAAAAGACAAGACATTGGCATGAATAATTTCTATCTTGAAGAATGACTACAAAGATTATAACTTTCCTTCAGGCAGTCAAATTTCTCTTCAGCCTTGTCATGGCTCGTATTTGATTAATTACACCTTCCTTCTTCTTTCTGCATATATGCTTACTTGCGTTTGAATTTTCGCTCAAAATTTTGAAATTTAAATATAAGTTAATTTTCGATCTACTAATAAATTATTTTGCATTGCTATCGACATATCCGTTAATTTGTATCGACGCATATGAACAATAAGAGTCATACTAGTCCGGCAGCCACAGGCTCAACCTTGGTTTAGGGTTTTAAGTTTTTTTTTTTCAGTGGATTTTGTTTGCCCATATATCCAGTTTGAAAAATATCTTGGTTGGCTCGCTGTCAACCTTGGGCAATTTGAGATAATTAGCATAAAATAAAATGGCCGCCAAGGAAATATCAAAATACATAATATACCATAATTCCCTTACAAATTGACATAACCGGTCAACCAATACATGGATTCCAGGGTATTTTGACCCAGTAAATTCATTTCTGGTATTTTCATATCCAAAATGACCACCATTTTCAAATTGGCTGCCTTTTTTTGTGTGTGTGAATTTTTATACATATACTAGTATATGTGTAGAATATTACTGGGAATATTACTTGTTCAACATGAAAGTAATAAAGATTGACATTGATTTTTGTCAGATCGTTTTGAGTCCTCAATTTCTTATGGGCATAAATGCATAATTCTTGAGGTAATTAGTAATCATCCTCATCATCCTCATCAACTGCTGTTTGTGTTTGATCATTGCAACATTCAATGGAGGATTGACAAATATAAAACATTGTGCATGGTAGCCTCGACTTGTTACATGCGCATCTTGAGGACTTACATGGCTGTTTACTTGAACATGTGCATCTTATCAACTTTCGTATATGATTCGGTGCTAGCTGAACATTGGTAGGGACTGTTGTAGGCAGCAGTGACTTTTTTCTGCTTTCTTTGATCCATCCATAACTTGTGGTTCCAATCTGGTGGATCTAATTGCAGGGCATTCTTCCATATGCATGTTTGCAGATGAGCCCGCTTGACATTCTCAATGAAGGCCTCTGTAGTAGGTGGAAGAGAACATAACTTGGGAGTAACTGTTGCTCCCGACTTCCCCGTTCTTGAAGTCCACACAATTACTCTGGCCTCAGACATAGAATTGGTCTTTGATTGTCCATAACAGGAAGCTATGAATTGTGTTGCCTGTTCCAACACCTCAGGCCAGTTAGCCTCAGCATTACCTATCATATCCAGATTCAGACCAGTTTTCAGTACTTTCAACATCTTTCCTTTTCCTATACCAAAACATGCTGCCACTGACTGTATCATCCAGTAAGAGCCAATGCCAAGAACCGCCAATATTGCTGGAATTATGTTTCTGATGTTTCTTTACAGTGGCCTGGATATCAACAACATTTCTCTCTTTTACAGGTGATTCCATAAACATTGATGTTTGTATGCCTTGTTCCAGGTAATGATAAAGAAGAAGTGCATAAACATCTGTATCATCTGCAAGAACAGTGACAGGTTGCTGCTGAGCTACAGCAACTGCTATAGCCTGCTGCACAATGATGTTATCAGCTTCTTCATGAGTGGTTGCCATGTCAGCTCTTTCTACAATTGTACCACTGCAACTTACTTCTACAGGTGTTTTGTCCTGACCTGTTATCATAAGTTTGTGCTTTGTTTATTCTTCTGAATGAATCTGTGTCATTCAAATGTTGTCGCAAATAATATTGATCATTGCTTCTTGTTTTCTGTCATTGTAAGGGCAAGTTTCTGAGAAGGCAGAGGCGCTGTGGGACTGAACTTAAATACGCGGCAGCCTTTATTCCCTCTACAGGTCCTTGTAGAAAATTTTGTACTGAAATCCTCATATCAAAGATCAAAAACACATCTTCAGTTTAGAACATTGGTCTCTGTTAAAGTCCTTTTACCAACTTTAACAGTATGCACTTTCATGTATGGGATACAACTAGTTCACACAGTTTATGTACTACTCCCTAGCCCGATCGTTCATCCAGTGCCATTTAAGTCCCGTGCGATCTGTACACCATCCGAATGAATTAAGCCCCTTCATTCTTGGCTCGGCTCTTCCGCGTTGGCACACCCTGTCTATTTCATGTACGGTTATCTAACTTAAATGGGGAAAATTAGATAACATTTGGGGCACTAAGTTACATCTTAGCTGACACTGAACCTCATGCTGGGTTTCACAGCAGTGAAGTCACCAGTGTGCCCTGGTAGTGCAAGGACATTCACTCCGTTATGATAAACAATAAACAGAGAAATAAAATGCCACACACAAATGGATGTAAGGATTACGAGGAACAAACACATGAGGATCAATCACCTATACATATCTGATGTGAATATAGCATGTTCAGGCATCCCTAGTTTTCAACCAGTTTATATAAAAACTATACACACTGCACCTTCAGATAATTTCATGAGTAAATGTACAAAATAGTAAATCTACTAGTAAATTAACAGTGTACGAATCATACATACGTCAAAATTACGATTTGTACACTTCAATTTCTTATTTGTTGGACAGCATTTTGAAACGGTGGCCATTTTGAATTTGAAATACCAGAAATAGATTTTCTGGATCAAAATACCCTGGAATTCATGTATTGGTTGACCCTCTGTGTGAATTTTCAAGGATGTATGGTATTTTATGTATTTGATATAATTTTGGCGCCATTTTGTTTTATGCTAATTATCTCAAATTGCCCAAGGCTGACAGCGAGCCACATATATATCTTTCAAACCGATATGTTGGCAAACAAAATCCACTGAAAAAAAAACTTCAGACCCCAAAACAAGGTTATAAAAAAATGTACTTTTGGCTGCCGGACTATACAGGCATCCTCTCGTGTACGAAACGTACATATGCGTCAATATGTCTTGGTACATGTGGTACTCCAAGGCGATTGCTCTGAATTGCCGGCTGGTAATTCATTGCAAAGTCAATGGATGGGCCTTTATCGATAACTGGGACCCCTTTTTCGGAAAGCACAGCCTTTACTACAGGGATGGGGTGCACCGTTCGCGGAAAAGGGTTCAGAATTTGTCTGAATCCCTTGTACGTGCCTGGCGGGCTTTTTTAAGATAGGCAGCCGAGGAATGAACACTAGGGTCAGAGAAAGGGAAACCAGTGACACAAGAAAAAGTTTTAGAAGGCAGGGAACTAAAAGGAGTTGTAAGAAGAGAGAGAGAGGAAGGAGTTAGTTACAGCTATTGGGAAAACTGACAAGATGAAGAAGACTAGCTTGAAGGTTTACAATACAAACTGTAGGAGTATTTTAAACAAGATAGATTTACTGAGTGGAATAACTAGTGTAACAGATGTTGGTATAATAACATTACCAGAAACATGGTTCGACATGTAAGGCAAAGTATTTAATCCAGAGGCTTTACTTTCCTTGTTTCTTGAAACGGTAACCACCCATTACTACTTTTCCAACTCCAGATCTTGTTTTATTGTTTCATTTTATCCTTACTCCTAACAGACGAACACTTATTTGTCATACCTTTATCCTATACATACTGTAGATTCCTCTATCCTTGTTTCTACATACACATCCTTGATTTTTTTTCCTTCCATATATAACAATAGCATTAAATCTTCTAATAACGTAAACCAACACCAGTCCACGTACTTGTTAATCCGTCCACGGATAGGCACAGACTCAAAGAAATAATTATTTGCCATAATGCCACTGCTACATTTCAGGTAATCATGGCAACGAAACAGGTAAAATAAAATAATGTAAAACACACACACACGATACGTGCTGATGCACGACACCACACCTGCACTCTGGTAATGCAATAACACCTTGGATTTGCAAAATCTGCATTTTTAGTGGAATATTCTACGCCCGGATACCTTTACATGATTATGTGGACAAACCTCCATAATGCTTGATAAGATTGCAGCGGGATGCCTGCTGAAATAGGCTTCCTAAGACCCGCATCAGAAGCGCAAACTTACAACATTGATATTGTTTACCACAGAATTTCAAACTAAGGAGCAAATGTTGTTTTTTCATATTTTGGTGGGTTGAGAGTGTGTACGTCTGTAAATGTGCGTGAATAAGTAATATTGGTAACAGCAACATCAATAATGATAGTAATTATAATTAATAATGATAATAGTGATAATATTGATAATATTACTAGAAATACTACTACTAATAAAAATAATATTAGTAATGAAAATATATTATAATACTAATATTAATGATAGTGATAATGATATTTATTTATATGATAATTATAATTCAATTGATAGAAAAAATAAATTGACAGTGAGAAAAAGGATAATGAAAATACGTAATATTGTTGTATTTCACCAAGTGTACGTCTGTCCGTCCGTTCTTTACAAAATCGCTCGTGGGGCCAGCGGCCTTATATTAATTAGTCTACAGCATCGTTTTTCAACCTTTTCACCCTTGTGGAACCCTTGCAATAATGTTCATGCCTCAGGGAACCCCTACTAAAAAATTCTTACAAATCATTATTAATATATTTCTTTCCCCTTTTATAAACTTAAAGTTCATAAGTAAAAAAATATATTTTTTTTTTCTTCTGATAACTGTTTAAGCAATAAATAAGATACGTTTTTCTTAAGTTTATTTACAATGCAAAAAAAAAAAAATATTACATAACTGAAATCAACTATTTGTTCAAGAGACCTCATCATACGGAGGTTTTCATTCACACACACAAAAATCAACCATATTGTAAACAATGAAAAAATAAACATATATAACCAATATCATAACACATATAAACAAAAGGAAAACAGATAATAACCTCTAATAACTTAGTCGTTTATTGATAATGTTGAAAAGGCATAAGATAAATTAAGGCAAACTATCATATGAACAAATACTGGGTCAAGGAAGATTATTTTTGAAGCCAATTTAGATAATGAAATTTGCTTCTCTAATGTGAAACCTGTGGTTGTCTTTTGGTACACAGATACTTTTAAATTTGTCACGTACAGCTACTCTCCACTGACCATTTAAGGCGGTTTTACACTGGCGCCGTATAGACGTCGCTAAATATATTCCCTATGCTTATTATACTTTCAAATGATATAACAGGTTGAAGACTTTATTATAATACCCAAGAACTTTCCAAGAATATGCCGTACGTGTATAGTACAGTTACGAATATGAAATTAACAAAAAAAAGACTATAAAAATGCATTTACATATGATTTGCCCTATATGCAGACGCCTACTCATTAGCCTACTGTAGACGGAACTTGTTCTTCTCTTAAAGTAATCGTCCAGACCATTTCATCATTCCTGATTTAATGCAGTCAAAATATAGCCATGATCGAGTATATCACAATAGTTGTCATTCTTTGCATCCAGTCACCCGTTTTTAATGATCCGCATTCAAAATCTGTAAATTCCCCGAGCTCTCAAAACACAACGTGGCGATCAGCAGACGACGGACCATGGCTCGGCGGCGTCACACGAGTAGCCTCCCAACCCCTGCCTGATACAGATGCACGGAGACACGGAGAAAAAGTAGTACTTGGGAATTTTGGGTGCTTCTGATTGTCCAAGCTCGCTTCGCTCGCTTGGACACCTATTTCAGCCGAATCAGGTGTCATATATGCTTGTAAATGTTTCCACGAATTCTTCTTCTTCTTCTTGTGACTACTTTTGTAGGCAACGGGTATACAGGCGTAAGGAAGAAATTTGGCACAAAAGGTTATACTTCGTCTCTTAGCTCATTGTCCAAGCGAGCGAAGCGAGTTTTTAGCATATATGCTAAAATTCGTAATATATTGTGCCTGGCGACATTAGTGCAGTGGCGAAAGTAGTGCATTAGTGTAGTGGAAATAAAATGTTTTCGACTCGCAGTCGCTCACAATAACAGTGTCTGAGCCGAGGAGACAGGCTGCTTGTGTTAGGCCCTCATATAACCACTATAACTCGTGTTTTTAATGCCGTTTATAGTGTTATTTAGGGTTAGTGTGGTGTTATATACGTGGTAGGGTATGTGTGAGGTGTCAAATATGCATTTCAGCCGTGGGTACAGAGAGTTGTCCAATCGAGCGAAGGAGCTTGGAGCTTGATTCGCATATAACAATTATGAAATACCACCACCCCACCATTACCACCACCAACACCACCATACCACCACCACCACCACATAATTTCTGATTAGGGCAATCAAACTTTGTTTTGTTCAATGCCTCAAAAACCCAATTTCTTCACCTATCTACTCGACCAAAACCTACCAGATAACTATCCCCTCTTCTTCAATGACACTCAACTATCTCCTACTACAATGAACATTTCTTGGACTGTTCTTTACTAAAAATCTGAACTGGAAATCTCAAATCTCATCTCTTGCTAAAACAGCTTTCTAAGAAGTTAAGTGTCCTGTGGCGTCTGCGTCCATTTTTTTCTCCCTCCCAGTTGCTTGCTCTGTACAGGGTCTTATCCGCCCATGTATGGAGTATGTCTCACATGTTTGGGGAGGATCCACTCATACAGCTCTCCTAAACAGGGTTGAGTCAAAAGCTGTTCGTCTCATCAACTCCCCTCCTCTGACTGACTGTCTTCAATCTTTAATCACCGCCGCAATGCTGGTTCTCTTGCTATCTTCTACCGTTATTTCATGCTCACTGTTCTTCTGAACTTGCTATGTGACATGTGCGAAAACAGCGCGAACAAAGACACTCTGCCCACCTCGGTAAACCTTTGATACTAAAATCGTTTAAGCCTATTTTCCTTGATAAATTAAATGGATGAGCTTATGCCACAAGTGCTCCAATTGATGTTACGTTGACTTGTGCAACCACATCTATTTTGCCCTCCAGGCACACATTAAATAGTACTGGAATGTTGGAAATTTGCCAGGGTTGTATTCTGCATTGGTCCTCAATTTGCTCTTCCAGCTTCCTCAACGTTTTATCAAGGACGTGCCTTTGATTATACAACGTTCCCCTTCGCCAAGCCTCTTGCATTCTCGTCGTGGGAACATGATTTTCTCGTGAATTCCTCTAATGTGACCCTCCCCAGCAGGTTTGGTTCGGACCCTTGGCCTCTCCCTACGTATATACAGAAAATGGATCTGCTGATGAAGTCGCCGCCTTTGATTGAACCGGACTGGTCTGCCTGGACTTGGATACTATTGCCGGTCGGGATCTTCGCGGTGTTCGGGGGTCTCTACGGCGCGGTTCGTTTAAGGGGCTCTGGTTGCCGAGGAAGTCAGCCCAGACTTCCGGGCCCATTCCACTCGAGCCCTTGCTGATGATGTACAGCCGTTGGCCTGCCCTCATCAATCAACACTCGCGCGGTGACGCGCTCTTAGAGAGGGAGCCATGTCGTAACCCGCTTGCAATTGCAGAAGATATGAGGATATGTAGGGGAGATGAAATGAAGAGAGGAATAAGAGAAAATGAAATAAATGAGAGGATGGAAGAGAGTGAACGATTGTTATTTTACAACAGAGAACGGGCCATAAATGTGACTGTTTGTTTTGACCATATAGTTCAAAAGGCAAAGAGGGAAACTGACCGCGTGACAAGATTAATGAGGAGATAAGACGTCAAAGTAAACACAGAGAGCTGAGCTGAAGTTGGGTCCAAAATAGTAGGAAAAGCGTGGGAACAGATGTAGGCCTAAGCTTGTACAAGACGAAACCTTTGTGTGGGCGTGTTTTAAAAATATCCGGGTGGAGGCGTGGTTTGAAATGTGGTTCTCGACAAATGAGAGGAAAGAACTTGTAAAAAACGCCCTCATGTCTTGTTGGAAGAAGGTATGGACGAATGGACATAAAAGTTGGAGGCTGACACGCCTCACGGAAAAATATCTAGCCAATGATGAAGTGAAATATTGGAGAACTAAAATAGGTGGAGTAAGGAAGATGAGAAAATGTGTCTTAGGGAAATTGTTACCAATAGAAAATAGGCAGGCGTGTTCTAGGAAATAAGTTGTGAGGAGAACTAATAAATGCCAATTACCTTAAAGAAAGAAAAATACTATATAAGATGAAACACAAATTAAAAGTGGTCATTCAGACTACACCATGAGTTCATTGCTAAGGTAAGTAGAAACATTGTTGCAAGGGATTGGTAGTCATTGTATTTAGGGTGTAAGTGTAACGCAGCCATATTAATGTGTTAGGATGTTTAAATGATAGGATGTTGAATTAGGGAGTGATGCATGCTTTATATGAAGCTTTGTCGAATATGTATGTTGAATTATAAATATGTCAGGGAGTGACCTGTGTTTAGATGAGTCGATGTAATACGACATTATGTTATAGAAAGGAGAGAGTCGGTGTTTAGATGAGTCGGTGTATTACGACTTATGTTGTAGAAGGAGAGGATCTGTGTTTGGATGAGTCGGTGTATTACTACATTATGTTGTAAAAGGGAGAGGATCTGTGTTTAGATGAGTCGGTGTATTACGACATTATGTTGTAGAAGGGAGGATTTGTGTTTAGATGAGTCGGTGTATTACGACATTATGTTATAGAAGGAGGGGATCTGTGTTTAGATGAGTCGGTGTATTACGACATTATGTTGTAGAAGGAGAGGATCTGTATTTAGATGAGTCGGTGTATTACGACATTATGTTTAGAAGAGGGGATCTGTGTTTAGATGAGTCGGTGTATTACGACATTATGTTATAGAAGGAGAGGATCTGAGTTTAGATGAATCGGTGTATTACGACATTATGTTATAAAATAGGAGATTCAATTCAATTCAATTCAATTCAAAATTATTTATTGTCATGAGCATATACACAATATATAATATAATATATTATATATATATATATATATATATATATATATATATTATATATATATATATAATATATATATATATATATATATATATATATATATATATATATATATATATATATTGACTTAATTTCTTCATTGTTCATGGCAATGAGGACTGATACCTACTGGTATATTTTGCCCTCCTATTCTATATAATAACTGTATTAAATTATTAGAAGGCTAAATCTAATTTTCTTATATGTTCTATTGTATGCTACATCCTAACACAAAAAAATAAATATAAAACATAATTTACATGGTCATGAATATTTCTTAATTCTGTATTTATAAGTTGATAATGAGCAATGATGGTCTATAGTTGTTGATACCTCTCGTTCCATATACGTGTTCCTTTATATCTAATTTTTCTGTGTATCATTGTTGTTCTGCCTTGTGGTACACGAAGGTTACCTCTCTGTCTGGTGGGGTAAGAGTGTATATCCTCACTGGTAGGAAACATGCCTTCCAATGCTATCGGCACCAACCGTTTTAAAATACTTAAACATCAATTTTGTAACACAGTAATGAATAAACTTAGAAATGGTATATTTTGAGTGACTTAAACATGGGGCAGTGTGGTCCCTTGGTCTTGATGATGTAATTATTCTGACAGTTCTCTTTTGCAATATTATAATCTGCTGAACATAACAATCTTTGCAGATCCCCAACTTCTACACCATAAGTTATGATAATAAGCTGTTATACAAAATAATAAAGAGTTGGCATTATAATTTCTAGCTTTACACAAATCCCATACTTTTTTGCTATTTTACTTTTTATGTAATTAATATGATGGAACAAGACATCTTTCATCAATGACTACACCTACATTTTTTTTTGATACTACTATCTTTTAACCTGGTCAACAAAACATTGAGATTAGTTTTCACTTTTACCCTTTTTTCAAAANGGGAACCCAAACACAACAAAAAAAACACATTTACTGAAAAAAAAAAACCTTTTCTAAACCCAAATATGTTTGCTCCTTCCAATAAAAAATTTTCCCCCAAAATATTAAAAAAAATCACCAATATGAAATAAACCCCAAAATTTGGGGGAAAACTTAAAATATACTCAAAATAACTCTTAGAAAAATAAAATTTAGCTACAAGAGCTTTTGGTATTATTTTTAAATTTCTCCCTATTTAGGGATTTATTTCAGATTTAGGGGAAAAATACCCAAATTTTTTTTTTTTTAGGGTAAATCCCAAAATATGGGGAAATTTAAAAATCCAGGAACAATCTGGTAAGAAAAAATTCTACATAGGTGTCCAAATTTTCCAACGCGTGTGTTGTTTTTTAAAAAAAATGGGGAAAACCCCGAGCGTCAGCTGAAAAATCTTTTTTTAAATGGTAGCACCCCCATTGCATAAAAAAATCTGACTAACTACAGTGGGGGAAAGGCATCATATCTTAATTTTTTACAGTCCTCTATAAACATTTTAGTCCCAATTTGGGTTTTAGCCCCCAGGGGGTACCGATACCCTGGCCTGGCTCAGGGACTATGATCCCTCCCTTCCACCCGTGTTGGCCCTATTTTTGATCACCTTGCAGTACGATCGTGATCGGTGAGTTGATGTCACCCAGATCATAGAGGCCGAGCCGCCTTGAACGCGGCTTCTCAGGGGGTACCGGGGTCCTCTGGTACAAAGTCCCAAAGGTACTCTGGATGGCTCCCTGCCTCGGGGTCCAATGGCTCCTCTGTCCTGAAGCTCCTCCTGATAAACCCTTGGGGTGCAGTTTCCCATAGCGTCTGGCCCCATCCCCCGGGGCTTGCCCTTTCCCCCCCCCTCGAAAACCCAATCAACTATTTTGGTCCCCTGGTGTTTCCCCGGGAAAGGGCCCCGGGCCGATCCCGTCACCCCTGCCGGGCCCTCCTCCTTTTTTAGGATCGCAGACCAGGTACGAATGTCTGGAGGAGGTGGGCCCTCAGCGTAAGGTCCTGGAGGGAAACCAGAAGCCGGGGCAAACAGCATGGGCGGAAATCGAACCGTGCTTTTCCACGCCAGGTTTCCCGGACTGGCTTGTTTTCTTCTTGCGCTGGCCCGTCAAATACTGCATCACAATGGGTGCCAGGACCCCAGCCTCTCCAAACAGTCGGCTACCAGTATGGCAAATCTCCTGTTGCTCCTCCTCTTTTTCCTCTGAGTGGAGGGGAACGCACCTCCGTCCCATCCCCAGATTCCTTTTGATCTTTACCCGGCCCAGGGAAAATCTTCCTCAGCTCAAGACGTCTCCTTTTTATCTTTCTGCTTCTGCTTTTCATCTTACCTCCTCTTCCAACTGCTTTCTCTTTTTTGCTTTCACTTGTCTTGCGCTCATTCTTGTCTACCCCCGTCATCATCATTTCACTCTCCTCCCAAATTTGATCCTCTTTTAGTACGCCCCTCCCGGTCTAAAGTAGGGCTTTTCTGGCCAAGGGGCAGTCAAACTGCTGTGTGCTCCGGTGGACCTGGGGGGGGAGCGGGATTCCCGATCCTTGCGAGGAAATCGTGTGAGGGCAAGCCGTTTGTCCCAAAAAGCCTGTCCATATTCTTCTCCCCGAATTCCTTTACTGCTTTATTGCTCTGTCTCTCACCACCTCCGAACCCCTTTCCCAAAAATTTTCTTTCCCTTTTGGGCACGGACCGGTCAATAACAACCACTGGAGGTGCAAACTGGGCGTTTGATTTCTTCTACTGGGCAAGCACCATGGGGGTCAGATCCTTCGCAATGTCTCTCACTGGGTACCACCGCTTGTCAACACCCTCCCAGATGCCGCTGAGTTCTTGGAGAAGGATTCCCCTCTTCATCACGCCGCGATACGTAGGCACCTCACTCTCAGCAAACTCTCGTCCACCGCCAACAAATGCGGCCAACTTGGATCCAGAGCTCTTTCTAGTTGCGGGATTCGACCCACTTGGTTTACAAGGAGAAGCCATCCTGAAAAAGACGATCAGGAATTGATGATAGGTGCAAATGAAGCCGTTACATTAGCGGGGCTAAGCTATGTTTTGCATATAAATATAAAAGTCCATTTTTGCATAGCTATAAGTGCTCAAACCAAAAAGTTGATGCGGACAAATAACCCTTTTAATTCAATTTTACATAAGAAAACACCCTGCCAAATTCGAAATAATCTATATTTCACTTTTCATTGGACCTACGGCGTACCTTATAATGAATGGTCAGTGCAAGAGAGGTCAGTTTGACTCTATTTAGCCTATCGACATGCACTACTTCTGTAGTTTTATGAGTTTCATCAATAAGTATGTATTTATTTCCATGTACTTTACTGGTGACTAAATAAGATCCTGAAAATTTAACACACAACTTATTTTGGCGTTCAGGAGAAAGTTTCATAACAAAATCACCAATGGAAAGTACAACAGGACAAGCCTTACTACGGACATGCTGTCTACGCATCATCTCCTGAAGAGTAGCCTTAAGTTTTCCTCGAACTGATCTGTGAATGGTCTGAAAGGATCTAAGTAGAATTTTGGCATAATTGTCCACTGAGTAGACAGGAACAGGAGATTGCAAAAGCACGTCATAAGGTAATCGCTTATCGACACCATACAAAATGAAATGTGGAGTCTTTCCTGTATAGGAATTTACTGAGCCATTTATCGACGCCGCTACATGAGGTAGCCAGTCCTCGCAAGAGTCATGAAACTCGCCAGCATAATGGCGAAGGACATCAAGAATCTTCTTATTAGTCGTTTCAACTAGCCCATTGCTCGCAGGGTGATAAGCAGTAATGAAAGTTTGCTTAATTTGGAACTGCTCACAAATGTTATGAAGAATTTGATTAGCAAATTAAGGGCCATTATCTGAAAAGAGCACTCTAGGAGTTGTATAGGGACAAATTACATTTGAAACTAGAGCATGAGCAACAGTTATAGCAGACTTGTTAAGCAAGGGGACTAGAATCACAAAACGTGTGAAGTGGTCTACACATACCAGTACATATGGTGACCCTTGATGACTTCGAGGAAGCTAAAATAAGTCGATGCCTACGGTGTCAAAGGACGACTCCGGTAAAGGATATTCAAGGATAGGAGCAGTTCTCGTATTACCCTTTGTTTGTGCACATGAACGACATTGGGTTACATGTTTCTCTGCAGCAATGCGCATGGTAGGCCAATAAAACTTACGACGTGCAGCGGACAAGGTTCTGTCTCGACCTGAATGTCCTGCTTGAGGCATGTCGTGAATGAGTTTTAAAGCAATTTCCACTAGACTGGTAGGAATAACTAGTTGAGTAACCGTGTTCTCGTCCATAGTAACATTACAACAAAGAACTTCATCAACTATTGAAAACTGTAAAAGTGTAACTGACAATTTAGGCAATAAAGATTCATCTCTAGACTCTAGTACATAAATCACTTATGACCACACAGGATCTTGACGTTGAGCATTTGATAAATCTTGTAGAGGAGAAATTTGAAGTGTCTGAGAGCACTGCTACTGGAATGTTGCGTGAAAGAGCGTCTGCAACATGATTTTTATCACCAGGTAAATATTTGATAGTAGGATCAAATTCCTGAATAGTGATGAACCACCGGGCCACACGGCCACAGAGGTTTTTCCCTTTAAAGAGATTCAGCACTTTTTTTTTTTTTTTTTTTTTTTACATCACAAGGAACTGGCCAAGGGCACAACAAAAATGGGTAACACAAAGCCCGCTTAGGTTGACAGTCCCTATAAAGAAGACAGTAAGAGAATAAAATAAAAACAGAGGGGTAGGCCAATTTAGTTCGGGAGGTGTCTTGTTACTCTTCTTTTGAAAAGATTTAAGTCATAGTAAAGTGGAAAAATAGAAACAGGAAGAGAGTTCCAGAGTGTACCAGTGAAAGGGAGGAAAGAGTAAGGATACTGATTAACTCTTGCATTAGGAAGATGGACAGAATAGGGATGAGAATGAGTAGAAAGTCTTGTGCAGCGATGCCGCGGGAGTGGGGGAGGCATGAAGTTCGCAACTTCAGAAGAGCTGTGAGCATGAAAATAACCGTAGAAAAGAGCAAGAGAAGCAACATTGCGGCGGTGATTTAAGGATTGAAGACAGTCAGTCAAGAGGAGGAGAGAGTTGATGAGACGAAAAGGCTTTGACTCAACCCTGTTTAGGAGAGTTGTATGATTGGATCCTCCCCAAACATGTGAGACATACTCCATACATGGGCGGATAAGGCCCCTGTAGAGAGCAAGCAATTGTGAGGGAGAAAAAAAAGGACGCAGACGCCACAGCACCCCTAACTTCTTATAGTCCAGTCAATCTAGCTGATTTTTTGGCAGAACCTCAAACAAATTGCTAACAAAGGTTTTTAACTTGGTATTGGCATAGAATACCTCTCTTTCGGATAAAAAAAAGTTTACCAAAAATTAACCTTGCCGAAAGGGGTCAACGGCCGCTATCTGTAAAATCCAACGGGGAAGATCTCCGACCGCCGCCACAACGGTTTTTTTCCTCCTCTTATCCATAATAATTTAAGCTAGGTCAATAATTTGTTTACACCAAATGCATGACTATGTACTGCCATTTACATACAATTTTCATCAAAAATTGGTACAGTAGTTTTTGTGCAAAAAATTAAAACCGATAAGGGTCAACGGCCGCCATCATTTGGCAAGCACTCTACCCAGCTTTAGTTCCTTTAATCCTCTCTCTGTATTTCCTTTAATATTTTCTCCACTCTCTGTCCACTCTCTTTTCTTATATTCTGCTGTGAAATAGTCTTTCAGACTAAACAGCGTCAACTTCATTACTCACTCATTATTTTTGGCATGATTACTGAACTACACAGGATGCCAGCAAACTAATAGACACAACCAGCAATGACAGTGTTGAATCCGCAGTTCATACATTTAATTTAAGAGGCCACGATAAGGGGAATTCTTTCTCTTTTGTCAAATTGGACCTTAAAATAAAAAAAATAAAAAATAAATATAGCTATGATGTAGCTATAATTTGACTTTGGCATTAGAATATCTTGGGAATTCCCTAGTCCTGGTATTTTACAATACCAGCGTAAATGTTGTAGTTAAAATGAATAGTTAGTGTAGTATAATTAAATATATCTACTTTATATAAATATATACCGATACCTGCCAATAACCAAAACCTGCCGACAAGCCATCCTGAAGTGTACCAGAAATTTTCTGAAGGATTCCATGTGATTAGACGGAGTGATCGCTACTGGGCTGGCTTGTCGACGGATCTGGTTATTGAGCAGGTGCTAATGAGAAGCATGAAGACGTCTGGAGGTCTTACTCATGGCAGAGGAATGGACGAAATTCAACGATTAGTTTGGACGCTATCACTGCCAGCGTGTGCTGAAATCAAGTTTACAATGCAAGAACTAGCAGGCATTCGTTATGGCACTAGTGACCAGCACCAGGAGGCTACTTCAGCAAGAAAAGAGCGAGATGTGAGGGATACATGGAAGCTCGTTGCGTTTCTCCAGACATATGACCCTTTCACGGAAGATCCGTCCATTCACAGCATTTCAAGTGGAGTAACTGGAGACAAAAAGGTGAATGTGGACAAAGCAAACTCCATAGGAGAGACAATCATAGCTTCAATGGTTGGAAAAAATGTCCACCAGTACACTTTTAAAAGAAAGGATCAGGCAATTACACTTGGGTCAAAAGTTTCGCTCAGCAAAGATGAAGCAGTTGAGACTGATCCACAACTCCTATTCCAGAGACTGTGTGTGCTATCTACCAATGAACCCTCAACTCAGCAGCAGCAAGAACATTTCCAGTATGAGCTTTGTGGTTACCCACCTGCACTTTTTAATTCTTTCGGACTGCCGCGAGAGGCAAGAGAACCGGCTTTGGCAGACGCAATATGGGAACTGACTTCCCCTGTACAATCAGGTCCACAGTCTTCAGATCCACAGTATCTCTTAGATGGTGGAGCACTACTTCAACGCCTCCCATGGCAAAAAGGTCACACATTTGATGAGATCTGTGCCCGATACCGCAGATATTGTCACAACTAGATATGGAAAGCATGCATTGTCTTTGATGGATATGAAAGTGGTCCATCCATTAAAGACGCGACTCACCGACGCCGAGCAGGGGGCTCTGTTGGTGTTAAGGTGTTACTACTGACCCCTAAAATGGTGTTCAAATTAAAAAAGGATGTTTTCCTAGCTAATCAAGAAAACAAACAATTGTTCATCAACTTGCTGGGAAAGAGTTGGAGGAAGCAGGTGTAAAGTAGTCCATGCATCTGGAGACGCTGACGTATTGATTGTGAAGACTGCTCTAGAACTGGCACAGACAGGAGAAACCATTTTGATAGCAGATGACACTGACCTATTGGTCCTTCTATGTTTATCATGCCAATAGAGATGACGGTTACAATATCTACTTCACGCCACAACCAAAGGCTAGTGCAAAAAGTGTGAAAGTCTGGAACATCAAAGAGATGAGGAAATCTTGGGAGATGTGTTTGTTCCAACATTCTTTTCATCCATGCACTACTGGGTTGTGATTGTACATCCAGTGTTCATGGGAAATTTGGGGAAAGGCAGCGTCCCTTCGAAAGGTGATGAACAATAGAAACTTCCTCAAACTGGCAGAAGTGTTTGGCAAGGATAGCAGTTCAGAAGAGGTTATTGAAGCTGGCGAGAAGGCTTTAGTGTGCCTGTACAATGGTAATGATGGGGAAAACATCAATCATCTCCGACTGAGGCGCTTTAAGGAAAAGGCTGTAAAAAGCTCAAAGTATGTTGAGGCCAAATCATTGCCACCAACAAGAGCAGCTACGAAATTCCACAGCCTTCGAGTTTACTTCCAAATTCAGGAATGGAAAGGTAGAAACCAGCTAAAACCTGACGAGTGGGGATGGAAACTTTCAGATGGTAAATTACAACCAATCATGACTGACTTGCCAGCTGGTCCTGTAAATTTGTTGGCTATGATTAGGTGTAACTGTACTTCAGGGTGTAGTACAGCAAGATGCAGTTGCAGGAAACATGGCATTCACTGTTCAAACTTGTGTGGTGATTGCAAAGGCCTCCACTGCACCAACTCACCACAGCCAGATCTTGATGATGATGAAATTACCTGTGACTAGTAATTGACAAGAAATGTTCTTTGGTCCGTTCATGAACTTGTTCTGTGGTGGTTATGCAAGAGCCTTGCCCCAGCATTCGACCAACTGACCATTCCATTATTGTAAGTTGTACTTATTTTGGACCTATTTTTTTATGAAATGTCAGGAATTAATGTGAAAATTGTTGCCTTGAAAAAAGGCTACTTAGTCTGTTTTTGTACCCTTTTATATTCATATTTGTATAAGAAATAAAAAAAAGCATGAAAACAATGGCAGGGGCTAGTCATTTTCTGGTGTTAGTTTATTGTTAAGCATATAGCTACCTATCATTACAATTTAAAACACCAAGAAAATGTCAAGCTGGCCTGGGGTGGGCCCTGTGTGGGTTTTCATGCAAAAAATATTTTTTTATTTCTAATTTATCGGTTTTAATTTTTTGGCACAAAAACTACTGTACCAATTTTTGATGAAAATTGTATGGTAATGGCAGTACATAGTCATGCATTTGGTGTAAACAAATTATTGACCTAGCTTAATTATTATGGATAAGAGGAGGAAAAAACCGTTTGTGGCGGCGGGTCGGAGATCTTCCCCGTTGGATTTTACAGATGGCGGCCGTTGACCCCTTTCGGCAAGGTTAATTCTGGTAAACTTTTTTTTATCCGAAAGAGAGGTTATTCATGCCCAATATCCAAGTTAAAAACCTTTGTTAGCAATTTGTTTGAGGTTCAGCCACATTTTGACTAGACTATTAGAAGCTGTTTTAGCAAGAGATGAGATGTGAGATTTCCAGTTCAGATTTTTAGTAAAGGATAGTCCTAAAATGTTCATTGTAGAAGAAGGAGACAGTTGAGTGTCATTGAAGAAGAGGGGATAGTTCTCTGGTAGGTTTTGTCGAGTAGATAGGTGAAGAAATTGGGTTTTTTAAGGCATTGAACAATACAAGGTATGCTTTGCCCCAATCAGAAATTATAGAAAGATCAGAAGTTAGAAAGATCACACTGCAGTGTGATCAGTGTAAACTGTAATGGGATAACCATAGATAATTTCCTTAAAGTGCTTAAGAGCCCACACTACAGCAAATGTTTCAAGGTGAGTTACTGAGTACCGTGACTCAATAAGCAATCAATAAGCACTCTACTGGCATATGCAACAACATGAGGGCGTTTCCCTTCAACTATTTGCATCAAGACTGCACCAACGCCTTGCCAAAGCTCGTCCAAGAGTAAAAGCTAGGGTATCAAAAAATGTAAAAAATTGGCGCATTTAAAGAGCCGCTTAAAAGTATCAAAAATTTTGTTGTTGGGGACCATTCCAAGTGCAAGGAACGCCCTTTTTAAAAAGTCGTGTAAAGGGCTAGAAATAGAAGCATTTCTCAAAGCTGTACAAAGCACGATAGTACCCGACCCCCAAAGGGAAAGCCCGTACCTTTTCAGTGGGGTGGGGGTTTGGGAATTCTTGACGGCTTTAATTTTACAATCCAACGTGTGGATTTCCATCCTTGTCGACAGCAGGGCAAAACAAGTCAATGCGTGATTTGAGAAAACTGTTTTTGCGCACGTTAATTTTAAAGGCCAGCCTCAGTAATTTTCTGAAAAAAAAGGGCAATTTCTCAAAGTAACTGGAAAAACCCTTGGAGACAAGTTAAGGTCGTCCATGTAGAGAACAAACCCACCCTCTAAATCCCGTGAAAAAAGTTTTTTACTAAATTTTGGGCATGAGGGGTTGATTTCCTCAAAACCCATAGGACATCTTGCCATTTCATATGACATTATTTGTTGAAAGGGGAGTTTTTTCCCCGAGATTTCTCTTCTCGGAACTCCCAGAAATCAGATTGGGTCAAAACTGGTAAAAACTGTATTACCTTCCCTATGACTGAAAAAAGGTCCTAAAAAACAGGGATGGAAAATGACGTTAATTGTAATTTTCCTGAATCAAACCAGGGGGTAAGTCCATCACTGTTCTTCCCATAACAAAGGTGAGTTCCAAGAGAAAAACTCCTGTAAAATTCCTTCATCCAACTGTCCGTTATCATCCTGTCCACCTTTTTGGCTATGAGGAAACGTAAGAGGGGTACATAAAAAGTTTGTGTTCAGTGTAGAAAATGTGATGAGTGATTTTATCTTTACTCCTAGGGGTTCCCCAGTAGGCAAACGGGCCTGTCTGTCGAAAGCAACGCGAGAAATCAGGCTTAGCCCAGGAAAATCCAATACTTACATAAGGTTTAACTGCTTGACTATGTCTGCGCAGAAACATGGGAAAAATATAAAAATAGGGGGACCAGGCAACTTGTCTGCCTGCCTCCCAACTTCGTCTCCGTAAGACGCTGCAAGAACGTGTAAAGGCCCTTTAGGTCAGACTTTTTGATTTTAAAAGCTGCATAAAAAAACACCATGTTTAAGTTTTAAGGGGGCCCCTTTAAACTTTGTGACAACTGCGTCATTTATGTATCAACACTACCGGAAAACGTTCCCTAAACGAAAACGACTTACAGGGAAGTGTCAAGTAAAAACACCAGGTAACTGCCGCCGAGCATTTTTAAATCTCCCCCCAGTCGAAACAACTGGGGGGCCCATATATTGTCTCCCATGACAACAGCGCCCAAGCCGGCAGGGGGGACTGAACGTTTCATCTCCCCCTGGGAAAGCCATCGGCCCCTAAACTAGCAAAAGGGCTTGCTGGTCACTTTTTTAAAAATCATAGGTTTCAAGCAATGGGGCAGGACTTGTCATTGGGGGGAAAAAGAACCATTTAATGAAATTGCATGGTGCTTGTAATTACATCAATGTGATATGAAAGAGATTCTGGCCCAAAAGCCCATCAATTGTAAAGCAAATGGGGTGTTACTTAAACTGTATGTTTAAGACTTTGGGTAAGGGGCAAGCTAGAGGAAGGGTCACGTGCCCTCACCTCTTGTGAGACCTTGAACACTTTGTAAGTGGCTGTAGAAGGTAACAAGGGAAAATTATAAAACTTGTTTACATTTACAAAACCCTACTCACTGAGAATTTTACAGAGCACCTGTGTCCACCCCAAAAAGAATATAACTTTCTTCATGAAACCTGAATTGTCATCATAGAAAAGACAACAGCATTTAAAAGGGACTATAACACTGTGTCTGGACTTTGTGTCAAAACTACTGGGGGTTTTTTTTACCCAGCGCGAATCTTCCCCCGACTGATGATAGCCTACCCATTACCTACTGTCACCGCCCTGAGACGCCTTCCCCTCAGAACCAAAAAAACATTCCTCCGTTAATGATTTCCACGCTCGTAATTACCACCCTTTCGTTGGAGGGGAAAAACTTCATACGAGGGTGTTGTGGCCTTGCAGAGATGAAAAAGAGGTGGTGGAGGTCTAAGAGGCGGTATTGTCTTTTCTGAACACCTGCTTTGCTACCTTTATGACAAACTTTATCTCCTTCTTTTTCTGATAGCGAATTATCAAATGACCATGCTTTTCCCCAAAGAACACTGCTTTGGTGCACGATAGAGGGAAAAAACTGAGGTGGAAAAGGGGGGTGGATAGGGGGGGTAAGGATGAAAAATTGAGGTTCCCTTGACACCGATAACCGACTCAGTATGTAAAATGGACTTTTAGGCTCTCACTGCCGCTTAGTAATTTTTTGTAGAAAAAAACTGAAGGTTTCACCTGGCTTAAAAAACGAGATGAAGCGATATGACGCTCTTGGGAGTCAAAAGGTGAGTAATACTGAATTCTGAATGAGTTTAAATCCTCCACTTCAAATTTATCATTTTCATACCATGGCGCAAGGGTTTAAAACTTCCATTCTTCTGAAGGGCAATTTAGCACACGTGCCTGCCCCTCAACCTGCCACATACCCACTCTGTGGGCAATGTTTCAGCTAATAAAAGACCATTGCAAAAATCATTAGTTTTTCGCAACACAAAAAACTCAGGAAATTCCCAAAATACATCATAATCATAATTGACGCCTTTCCTCAAAACCCGAAGCACACATCATATCACGGTAAGAAACCAGGTTGCAAAGGGGACCTAACAAAAGAAATCTTCTCATTTCCTAGGGAATTATGTTTTCCTTATATCCTCGCTTGCCGCAAAAAAGACAATGCAGAGTGTGTCCATCCTCAGCTGAGAAAAATAGTGATCGAAAGGGTCCTGATGTAACAATTTAAAGGGTTTGGAAAATAGTGTTAAGTAACAGACTACCACGTGTAGTCTCCCAGCTCTTTTAACTTCCTTGTTTTTTTTATGTTTTTTTTATGTTCTATTGATGCAAAGAATCCCTCGGGCCCTTTACAGTTCTAGCAACGCAGATGTGTTTCACGGCGAAAACGTGTCCGCCTCACTGTGCCCTGCGGCCCCCACTCTCACTACTGTCAGCGGGACGAATTTTTTTGGCTGTGTTGTTGGTGGGGGTTGGGAGAGGGCAGGGGGGACGGTTTTGGGGGGGGACGAGGCGAATTTGGTCCCCGGGGGCTTCTTTTGGGGGGGGGGATCAAATCCCTACTTCCCTGCGAGGTGAAAACGAGGGGGCCGCCGATCGACCTTTGTTCCCCGCGCCTCAAATTTTCGGGTCTGAAAAACACTGTTTGGGTTCAGATTACTGTCCCCCCAGACTCTCCTCCACCTGATCTCCCTTTTCGATTGAGGATTCTTAATCGACCCTTTAAAAATCCCTTAATCGACCCCGACCGCCACAAAAATGATTTGGGGGTCCGGAAATACTAACGAGTATGATGAATCAACGAAAATTGGGTTTTTAGCACTTTTTTAAAGTGTTTAGGCGGCGTCCAGGACAGCGGGGCAAGGGGCAACCTTTCACCGAGGCGCACGGTTTCCCTACTCTTTTGTCATGGGCGTGCGGGGTCCGAGAGTGGGCCCCCCCGGATAATTGGGCCATAATTTTGGGGGCAATTTTTCAGGCGTTCATGAAATTACCTTAAAAAAAATATTTCCTGAGGGAGCAGGGGGAAGGCAAAGGGGCCGAGCGGGAGTGTAGAACAAAAAAATACCGGGTACAAGCTGGGAAAAAGTAGATTTAAAAAAAGAAATAGGGCGAAACTGGTTCGCAAAAAGGGTGGTAAATTTTTTGGAATGGGCTCAGTCGTCAGGGAGTTAGTGCAGAGTTTATAGAGAGTTTTAAAAAGGGTCAGATAAAATTTATGGATGGGGGGAAAGGTGGATGTAGGTAGTGTTAAAATAACAGGAAACCCCCTCGTTAGGTCCTGCGGGCTCTTTCCTTTCTTTTTTTCTTATGTTCTTATACGGACAGATAAATGGGGTTTGGGGGGGGCAGGGCGGGGGGGGGCCGGGGGGGGGTGACATGGCCTCGATCGAGACCCCTAAAGGAAAAACCATACCGCACGAAGCCGGATTTTGCCCTTCTTGCCCTTAAGGGGGGGGCAAAAACAACCAAAAACATACACACACACACACAAACCCCCCCACACACACACACACACACACACACACACACACACACCCACACACACACACACCCACACACACACACACACAACACACACACACCACACAACACACATACTACACACCACAACACACCACACACACCACCACACACATTATGTATTGCCACCACTCTGGCAGCCTTCCCAACAGGGTGGGCCACCTTCCAGAGGGGCAGTGGGTGAAAAATAGTACAAGGGGGGTTGCTACTGAGGGCGCAGGCTTTAGGATTGAAGGCTAATGTTGTCTGGGCCCAAGGCCTTCTTTGTGTCGCCTGAAATAAATTCGGCGAACTTCCCACTAGTTATAGTCAGGTTAAAAGGCTGGCTTGGGGAGGATGGGCACAGCTGGGGTGGACGCTGGGGATCAGGGACGTCATTTTGTTGGAAAAAAAATGTCGGAGTACCCCGGCCTTGTCCTTGTTCTTTGGTGGCCAACTGCGCCCCGGGGGCCCCCGACTTGAATAAGCCCGAGGTTTTTTGGGTCGTTTCCCAGGGTTTTTTTGGTCAGGGGGGCCCTTGTTTGGGTGGGTTTTT
>JACEEZ010013450.1:15000-20641 GCA_016584305.1 Chionoecetes opilio | reverse complement strand
GCCTCCATAAATTTGACCCCAAGAAAGGGTGGCCCTTTGGGTTAAGGAGAGACAAGGACTGTCCCCCGGAGAAAATCCCCCCCCTCATCACACCAGCGGAGACTGGTGGTAAAAAACCAGGAGAAGGCGCCCTCCTGGCGACGCACTTCAGCGGAAGATCGACACAGGCCCCTAAGGGCAGCCACCTCGCCTCACCCGTATTGTCACTTGGGCCTGGACACCCCGGGGGTCACGGAGGACTCGGGCCGCCTCCTGCGTCCGTCAACACCAAATTCCCCGGGCCGAGGTGTGAGTCCCTTCCTGCTCAAGCATGTGCAAATGAGTTTAAAGGGCCCCCGCACGCACATCTTTTCAGCAGTGCCCAATGGGCGCCTGACCAAGCCTGTGGAAGGAGGCTCGTGTACCCCCTACCAAGAAAAGGAGAGGACTTTTTCCAGCCAACATCGTCCAATTCGCTCCCAGTTGTCAGCAAATCTTAGAAAGGTTTTTTTGCAGAGCAACTGACCCCCACCTGAGGAAACCACCGTTCCCCTAACAAAAAGGGTTTTTAGGAAGGGACGCTCCGCTCGGACCTGTTTCCCCTTTGTCTCCAAATCGGGCAGGACTCCTGGACTCGGCCCCCCATCGCTGGGACTGCCCTGGATATCGCCGGGGCCTTTGACTGTGTGTGGCCAAGGGCCTCCGGGGGCAAAGTTTAAAAAAAGTTTACAGGAGGGTTAGCGTCAGGTGATCTCCTCCTCGAGGCCCCGGGACCCACACCGTGATGGGCCAGCGGCCTTTACTTGGGCCACGGCGACATGTGGAACACCTTCACGTTTGAGGGGGTGTCGTGGCCAGAACACCCAGCAGGTGAAGGGGGCGGCCCACAGATGGTGCCGCTTACATCCACTTAGTGCCCGCAAGGCGTAACACAGTGTCGGTCAATAGTGAACAAGTGAAACCACACCACGTTAAACACACATTGACACAGTGACCAGTTACGTGTAAATAGGTGCCTAAAAATTTTGCCTGTGACAGACAGTGCCCCTCATCTGTCCCATTTATATTTAGTTTATCCTTAAGGCATAACTTTCAGATAGATGTCCCCCGGGACAGGGGAATCTTTAGCTTCTGCCACCCATTGTCTTCAAAAACCTCTTTGCTTTTGTAGCCCCATTTTCCCTGTCATTTGTTTAAAAAAAAAATTAATAAAAAAAAAAAAAAAAGTCTCCCCCCTCTCTTCTTCTCTTTTTTCTCTCTTCCCCCTCTTTTTTTCTCTCTCTTCTCTCTCCTCTCTCTCTCTCTCCTCTCTTCCCTCTCTCCTCCCCTCTCTCTCTCTCTCTCTCTCTCCCCCTCTCTCGCTCTCTTTTTTATTATTTTTATTTTTTTATTTAAACAACTGACATGGTACTCATGGGGCTACAAATAGAAAAGAGGTTTTTGAAAAGAAATGGGTGGCGAAGCTAAAAGCCCCTGTCCCGGGGACTCTATCTAAAGCTATGCTTATGGGATAAACTAAATATTAATGTTACAGACTGAGGGTCACTGCCGTCACAGGACTTTTCGGCGCCTATTTACCGAAACTGGCACTGTGTAATGTGTGTCACTATGTGTTGGTGTCACTATGTATCACATTGCACCACTGTGTTACCCCCTTGGGGCACTAAGGCGGTGGAGGGGGCCCCATCTGTGGGCCGCCACCCTCCCTGCGGGTGTTCCGGCCACGACCCCCCTCAACCGTGAAGGTGTTCCACATGTCGCCGTGGTCCAAGAAAATTCTCGCGGGCCCCACCACGTGTGGTTCCTCGGGGCCCGGGGAGATCACCTGCGCTACCGTCCTCGTAGCGCGCTCGACCTCCTCCAGGGGCCCCCAAGTCCGAAAGGTGGGAAAGTGTTGCACCGGGCCTTGTGCAACCCCTGTGAGGGCACCGACTCCCCTCCGGTGCCCAAGGCTGTCAAGCTGGGAGGGGGGATCTTTCCGCACTGCTCCTGCTTAGTCTTTGTTTTGTTGTTTTGTTGCTGGTGTTGGAGCTGCGCTGATGTTTTTGTTATGTCGTCGCTGCGCTGCTGAAAATTTTCCCGGGGGGCGACGTTTCCTTGATTTTGGGTCGTCGATTGGGTGTATGAGGCGTAGCACCCTCTGCACTTTGTCCAGCATGACGGGTGGCACTGGGCATTCACCCAGGTGGGGGGACTGTATCCATGACGGGCCTCATTTGGGGCCTTTACGCCGCATGGGGGCCGTCAGCGTCGAGCAGGGCCTTACTGGGCGCAGGAGAGTCACCCTCAGGGAGGCTCGACTGCCCCTGTTCCCCCAGGGGGCGGTCAAGCGGAGCCTGGAGTCAACCACCCCCCAGGGTGTTGAGGGTCCTTGATGGCAAGGGTATCGTCCTCAAACTTCACTTCCCCCGAGTACCTGGGGGCCCCCCTCGAAAGTGAATAACCCTGGCCCGGGTCCTTCTCGGGACAAACTTGACTTGCCACCGTCTTCCAGGCCGTGAGTCACCAAGTTGACGGTTGGTGGCATCTATCACGTTGCAGTCCCTTTTCGGTGTGGAGGGGACACGGTGCGTCGTCAGCATAGGGAGACGCCACAGGGAGGCTTTGGGGGAAATCATAAATAAATTTCCACAGGGTGGGGCCCCGACCGATCCCTTGGAACGGAACCCCCCACCCCGGGGACGTGGCTGACGTGGGTCCCCCTTCACCCCACCCCGACTCCGGCTGTGAAGGGAGCTCGAGAACAACCCGCAGGGTTCCCTGTGCCGATTTTTCAATTTGCCAGGAGGCCCCTTTTGGGCACAACAGTCAAAGGCCCCGGCGATGTCCCCGGGCAACACCACGTGGGGGCCAGAGTCCGGGGGGTCCTGCCCTGATTTGGGGGCAGGAAAGCAGGCCCAGGAGGATGCCCCTTTCCAAACCCCTTTTAGGGACATCAGGTGGGGCTCCTCTAGGGGGCGGGTGTTGCTCCACAAAAATCCTTTTTAAATCTTGCCGACAACTGCTGGCGGATTGGACTAGTTGGCTGGATCATCCTCTTCCTTTTTTTTTTTGTACGTGCGTGACACGAGCCTCCTTTTTAAAGGGGGTTGGCCAGGGCCCGTTTGGAGGCCTGTGAAAAATTGCGGAGGGGCCTTATCACTCATCTGCACAGTGCTTGGCAGGAAGGGACTCACACCATCAGGCCCAGGCGACTTTTGGTGTTGACGGTAGAGGAGGCGGGCCCACGATGTCCCCCCCCTGACCACCGGGCTGTCCGGGCCCCAAGGCACTACGGTTTAGGCGAGGTGGCGGGCCCCTCAGGGTCCTTGGGGCGTCATCCCTGCTGAAGTGCGTCCCCCCAGGAGGGCTGCCTTCTCCTGGTGTTTTACCCCCAGTCTCCTGCTGGTGGATGAGGGGCGGTTCTTCCTGTGGACGGTGACTTGTCTTCCTTCACCAAAGGCCCCCCATTGCTTGGGGTTTAAATTGATGGAGGCTAGTTTCCTCCTGACGTCTTTTCCCACCTTTTCCTGGCCCCTGAAGCTGTCCCCGGTCTGGCCTTTCAGGTGGCGCGGTGCAGGCCTTGTCCTCTGTGTGGGGCGGCGCTTTAGGCGCCCCCAGGGCCTTTTATTTTTCCTCCGCGGGAAGGGCACCCGAAACGAACCATGGCTGGTCTCGCGGGGTCAGCCTCGTACACCTATGGGAACATGTTGGTGCCGCGCAGAAAGGAGAATGGCGGGAAGGGGGCCACATTGTAATCCATCACCGCAGAGGCGGCGGCCCGTCATGCAGACAGGACACGCTTGATGGCCAGCCAGGCAGCTCTATCCCACAGCCAAATACCCGCTGGATGTTTTTGCTGGCGGGGGCTAGGCCAATGTGGGGGGCACTGATGATGTCAGACTGCCAACTGTGTTCGCTGGCTGCACTGCACTGAGTCGCAGGAAGATCAGGGGCACTGGGGCCAAAGAGCCACCTCGTACTTGTGGGGAAAGGGGGTGATTGGTGAGCCATGGACCACTGTCACTCTGTGAAGGCCCTTTTTTTACCAATGCTATTCAGGCGGCCACAAAACCCCTGTTCGGCAGTCGCGGGGACCCAAAATGGTGTCCAGCTGGTCGGTAGAAAGGGGAAGGGGGGGCTGCGCCGTGCCATTGTTGGCGATAAAGAGCGCATAACAAAAGTACTTTGTCTGGAGGAGAAGGCGGAAGAACATCGCTTTTATCTCCTCGGGGACCGGGGCGGCGTAAATGAAGCTGCAGTCCGTAACAGTACACACGCTACACCCCCGCCTTGCCGGTCCTCGATCACGCCCATCCATGACAATAGCCCGGATTCTGTCACATGATTTACACACTCACAGTCAGGGGAAGTCTCGACGGCCACCACGACGTCAGCTTTTTTCCTGAGGACGGTGTGTGTTAGCTCGCCGACATTCGTCCTGAAGCCGCGAACGTTGGCAGACAGGATCTTGAGGCCAGCGTGTGCCATTCCTTGCCCTTAGTGAGGGTAGGGGGAGGCGGCAGCAGCGTATGGCAATGGTTGTAAGCACCTCTCTCTCTCTCCCCTCTGGCTCTCTCTCCCCTCTCTCTCTCTCTCTCCTCTCTCTCTCTTTCTCTCTCCCCTTCTTCTCTCCCCTCTCTCTCTCTCTCTCTCCCCTCCTCTCCTCTCTCTCTCTCTCTCTCTCTTCTCTCTCTCTCCCCTCTCTCCTCTCTCTCTCTTTTCTTTTTAAAACGAAAAAAAGAAAAAAAATTTTTTTAAAAAAAATTTAAAAAAATTTTTTTGAAAAAATTTTTGGAAAAGAAAAACAAAAAAAAAAAAAACAACTTTGGGTAAAAAAGTTTTTTTTTTTTTTAAAAATTTTTTTCTGTTTGTCCTTAAAAAAAATGCCAAAAAATGAAAAAAAAAAAAAAATTTTATTTTTTAGCAAAAAATTTGGTTTTAATGGGGGTTTTTTTTCCCCCCTTTTTTTAATTTTTAGTTTTTTTTCAATATGAAAAATAAAAGAAAAGGAAAAAAAAAAAGGGGAAAAAAAAAAAAAAAAAAAAAAAATTAAAAAAAAAAAAAAATTTTAAAAAAAAAAAAAAAAAAAAAAAAAAGGGAAGAAAAAAAAAAAAAAAAAAAAAAAAAAAAAAAAAAATTTAAAAAAAAAAAAAAAAAAAAAAAAAAAAAAGAAAGAGGGGAAAAGGGAAAAAAAGGGAAAAAAAATTTTAATTTTAAAAAAAAAAAAAAAAAAAATAAAAAAAAAAAAAAAAAAAACAAAAAAAAAAAAAAAAAAGGAAAAAAAAAAAAAGGAAAAAAATAAAAAAAAAAGGGGGAAAAAAAAAAAATAAAAAAAAAAAAAAAAAGGGTTTTTAAAAAAAAAAAAAAAAAAAAAAAAAAAAAAATAAAAACCCCCCAAGGAAAAAAACAAAAAAACAAAAAAAAAATAAAAAATCAGGAGAAGAAAAACAAAATACCCAAATAAAATCAAGTAGAAACAATGAAAAAAACAAATTAGGGAAAAGTAAAAAATAAATGCAAAAAAAAAGAAACATGCAAACAATAAAAAGGAAAAATATTATGGAAAATAAACCAACGAAGCAAAAAAACAAGCAAGCAAAAAAATCGATTTTTCAAACAAAGTCAAGGAAAGTAAAGAAAAATGAAAAAAGCTATAGAGAAAAAAATGTGGAAACAAAAA
>JACEEZ010013450.1:0-5000 GCA_016584305.1 Chionoecetes opilio | reverse complement strand
AAAGAATTCTTTTTTCCCACCCCTTCTTTTTTACCCACACCCCGCAAACCCCCACAAAAAGACAGTTCCCCCGGGTTTAAACCCTAACCAGGTTTTTGCCACCAAAAATCCTCCCTTATGTCCCCCCCTTATGGCCAAAAAAAACCAAAACACGGGGGAGGGAAGCGAAAAAACCCTTTTGTCAACGCCCCCCGACAAAAACGCCGGAGCTTTTTATAGGGTGTGGGACTATGGTCGCTCATCACGAAATCCCCGGGAGCCCTGGGAGGGAACCCCCGGGGGCCTTTCCCCCAACCTTTTCCCTTCCCCGGGCTAACTTTCGGCACAGATTTCCCCCAGCGTGGCCCGGGGAAACGGACACTTTCGGAAAAAAACCCCCCGGTTGGGAAAACCCCAGTTTCCCCCCAGGGCAAAAGTTCTTTGGACCCCCCCAAATTTTGGGGAAAGTTTTTTTTTTTTTTCAACCCCCCAACCCCTCTGATGCTCCCCCCCGGGGGAAACACACGCCAGGCGGGGCCCATGCCCGCAAACCCCCAATTCCCCTGTTTACGTAACTGGAACCCCCCCGCACTGCTTTTCCCCCCCCCCGTCAAAATTGTTGGGACCGTCACCCTCATGGGGGGCCCACGGCCAGGACCTCGCCCAGGACAAAACCAGGTTCATTTTTTCCCCCCCCGATTCCCCCCCGGGGACAAAACATCCCCCAGGCACCTCTATTTCCCACCCCCTATCCTTTTAATAAAGGGGGGCCCAATCCCCCCCGGCCGAGCGGTTTTCGTCCTTTGGGGGTGCTGGGGCTCAAAGTCCCCCATTTTTGAATCCTGCCCGGGGGGCTCTCTTTCAAAGAGCCTTTGGGAGGGGAGGGAAAGGGGCCCGAGTTCACGTCCCACCAAGGGAAGCAAAAACTGTCAAAAAAACCAAAAAGGCGAGGGGACTGAAAAACCCGCAAAGCTTTTTATAAACCCGTTTTCCTCTGCGTGGGGGGCAAAAGAAGGATTTCCCGGGGCAAACGTGAGGGCCTAAATTGAAGATAACCCTCGAGAAAAAAGGGGTCTTCAAACCCAAAACCACAAGTTTTCAAATATAAGAATCCCCCCGGCCTTTCGCCAAAACCCCCCGGGCGAGGGCCCCGTCCAAAATCATCAAAAAACTCTATAAGCCTACAGGCGCTAAAAAGGGTTTTCCCAAAAATAATAATATATATTATATATATAAAATAATATTTTTATTTTAAATGAAAACTGAGAGAGAGAGAGAGGAGAGAGAGAGGAGAGAGAGAGAGAGAGAAGAAGAGGGAGGGAAAAAGGGGAATAAAAGGGAGAAAAGAGAGAAAAAATAAAAAAAAATCCCTAGCAAATTAATCAAAGAAAACTTATATTAAATCCCCTCGCCCTTTTTCCCCTCTCTCCCCCCCTTTTTTTTTCGTGTTTTATAAAGGGCAAAAGGGTGCTGCTCCCGGGGTTTTAAAAGGGAAATTTTTGGAATTTTAAAAGGGGGGGAAAAAAGGGGGGGTGAAATGATGGGGCCCCTTTTAAATGTATAGGGATGGAGTGTGGGAGAAAAAATTAATTTTAATTTTGTTTGCCCTTTTTTGCTGCCTTTAAACCCTTTTTTTTAAGTTCTTTTTTTTTTTTTTTTTTTTTCCTTTTTATTTTGGTTTGGGTTTTTTCCTTTTTTATTTTTTGTTTTTGTTTTTTTTTCCCCCCTCTAATTTTTTTTCATTTTTTTTTTTTTTTTTTCTTTTCTCTTTTCCCCCCCCCCCCCCTCCCTTTTTTTCTCTGTTTTCTTCTCTTTCTCCTTTTGCCGTCTCCCCTTTGCTCACAAAGAAACTGCAAATTTAAAATTTTTATAATGACTTTCTTCCATACTGCCCATCCCTTTTTTTCCCCTCCCTTTTTTCCCCCTCTTTTTTTCCTTTTTTTCTTCCCTCACTCCCTTCTTTTCCCTTTTTTTCTTTTTTTCCTCCTTCCCCCTTTTCTTGCCTTTTCCCCCCCTTAACCCCTTTCCTTTTTCCCCCTTTTTTTTCCCTTTTCCTTTTTTTCCCCCTTTTCCCTTCCCCCCGGGGTTTTTCCTCCTTGGTCTTCCCGGGGCCCTTTTCCCCCCTCTTTTCCCCCTCCTCCCCTTTTCCTTTTTTTTCCTTCCCTAAAAAAACCTGGGTTTTTCTTTTGGTTTTTTTTCTTCTTCCTTTTTCCTTCCTTTCTTTTCCTTTTTTTTTTCGCCCTTTCAATTCCCCCCCCCTTCCCTTCCTCCCCCTTTTCTTTTTTTTCTGTTTATACGGGCCGGGTGCTTCTCAGGTTTTAAGGGATTTTGGATTTAAAGGGGGAAAAGGAAGGTGACTGATGGTCCTTATAATGTATAGTATAGGAGTGTGGAGAAAAAATTAAGTTTAATTATGTGTTTGCTTGTTTGCTGCTTACCATTTTTTCAAGTTCTTGTTTTTCCTTGGTATTTTGTGTTTAGTTTTCTTTTTTTTATATTTTGCTTTGTTTTTTCCGTACGTCTATTATATTTTTGTTTGTGTTTGGTTTCATTTCTCTCTCCTCCCCCCCCCTCTTTTTATTCTCTGTCTCTCTCGCTCTCTCGCTCACAAAGATCTGCAATTAACTTATATAATGAGCTACTTGATACTGCTATCCATTTTCTCCTCCTCCCTTCTTCTTCCTCCTCCTCTCCTCTTCTCTCCTCCTCCTCTACGTTGACTCCCTCCTTAACCTCCTCCTCTTCACATAAGTAGCTCGGGAGAACACATTCATGACGAAAGTGAATATTAAAGGAGGAGGAGAGAGGAAGGAGGAGGAGGAGGAGGAGGAGGAGAATACATAGGAATACATAGGAATAACATACACCAGGAGACCTATTGGTCCATAACAGGGTATCTGCTAAACTACATACTACTAACTATCAAACTAAATTGTAAGAAAAAAGTTGGAAAATGATACCATGTCCCTGAAGAAGATAGGAACATGGAAGTTTCGTAGTGAAGAATGATAGGATATGAAATATACTAACTACAACTATCACTAACAACTATCGAATCCGGGGGAATATAATATGAATTCGCAGGGCACTATCAATACCCATTTACTTTACAGTGCGCGTCAAGTCTGTTTTTAAAATGTAGTTAGTGTGCTGGCTTCGACAACATTTGCTGTAACTTGTTCCATCGATCAACAACTCTAACCTTGAAATAATTTTTACGGAGATCTGTGATGCAACGTTGACCGTTTAGTTTTAAACCGTTATTTCTTGTTGTCACTTGAGGAGAAAGCTTGAATAGGTTCTCTTGATTAATGGAGGAGGAGGAGGAGGAGGAGGAGGAGGAGAGGAGGAGGAGGAGGAGGAGGAGGAGGGAGGAGGAGGAGGAGGAGGAGGAGGAGGAGGAATGCAATAACGAGAGAGAGAGAGAGAGAGAGGAGAGAGAGAGAGAGAGAGAGAGAGAGAGAGATGAGGAGAGAGGAGAGAGAGAGAATTAGAGAGAGAGACTTAATTATCTACGACATCCTGAAGATTTTTCCTTACACACACACACACACACACACACACACACACACACACGTCCTACACACACACACGCACACACGCACCCCCAACCCACACACACGTCCCACACACACACACACACACACACACACACACACACACACACGTCCCACGCACACACACACACACACGCCCCCCCCCCCACACACACACAAACACACACACACACACGCACGCACGCATACACACACACACACACACACACACACAAACAAACATATTTCAAACTACACAAAAAACACATCGCAGGAAAAAATCTATAATTGCATGATAAAGAAAATCTCTAAAAATAACAATGACAAGTAAATATAAGATGAAAAAAGGGAATCAGAACACAATTAGGAGTAGAAAAGAACACATTAAAGTGATGTAATAGGCAGTGAAGGTCAAACACACCTGTGATATAATACCTTGTTACGTTGTCACACGTTAGCTCCTTGTCATCTAATATACTATAGGAGTAGCCGTGTGTCTGTCTGTCTGTCTGTATGTATGTCTGTCTGTCTGTCTGTTTTGGGTAGCCGAAACTGTAGATTCAATTTTGATGAGAGTAGGCTCATAATATCGCAAATAAATCGTAGGTGGTACGCGGCTTTATCCCATGTCGATTGAATAGTTTTGAAGGGGAGTTTTGGGCTAAAAACACTTTAGGAGTAATAGATTTCAGGTAAAACTCTGCGGTAACGTCTTGCCGCAGTCCACAAGCTCAGTAGACTCATGGACGTTTATGTGCGTGTGTAAGTGTGTGTGTGTGTTGGAATCACACGGAACGTGGTCTACCCCGAGGCACTTTGACCAGTGACCAACGCCAGCAACAACACGATTGGAATTTGCAATCACATGTTGTCTAATATATACTACTACTACAAACATCAATACATGGGTCCGAAGGGCCCACAAGCACTTGTACAGATCTATATATACACAACACACAACACAATGATACAATATCACAATACATAATATAATATATATATATAGAGCGAGAGAGAGAGAGAGAGAGAGAGAGAGCGAGAGAGAGAGAGAGAGAGAGGAGAAGAGAGAGAGAGAGAGAGAGAGAGAGAGGAGGAGAGAGAGAGAGAGAAGAGAGAGAGGAGAAGATAGAGAGAGATGAGAAGAGAGAGAGAGAGCGAGAGAGAGAGAGAGAGAGAGCGAGAGCGAGAGCGAGAGAGAGAGAGAGAGAGCATACAAACCAACACTTATAATACTAATTAATACAAAATATCTTTAATTCGATAAATTGCGAATAAATACAAATATACTGATGACAAAAAGAATGACATTTTTAATGTTCAGGCTGAAATATAGACCTAATCTTTTAACTAATGAAGAAATGGAATAAACCTGACTAACTATAGTTTAAAACCATTCCAGGAATGACCTCAACCTTTCCTGAAAGTTTGGTTGAAATTAGGACGGAAACGGCACTTCCAAAAGGTCGGACCTTAACCTCTTTCATG
>JACEEZ010013447.1:0-17993 GCA_016584305.1 Chionoecetes opilio | reverse complement strand
ACACACCACACACACACACACAACAACACACCACACACACACACACACCACAAGACAAAGACCCATGACAACATTTCAGTCAGTACGCGCCTCAGTGCCCCTTTAAAACCCGCTTCTAAAACCTTGATCTACTAATTAATGTTTACTTTCCACCATGACTTAAAGCGTCCCTCCTCCACACACACCGGGCAATATACTTAACAACACCACCTGTTGATCGGGAAGTTATTGTCATACCTGGTTTATAGCTGAATTTCCCCTGCGTATAATACTATTTTTCCGATGCACTATTATGTTCCTGAGTTACTGAGTTGTTATTTGACGGTGTATGTATGTTGTATATCTTCTTGGTCGTGGTATACGAATATATACATAGCCTTTACCTTTTAGTGTCAAGCGTTTGATGGCGTGTATGGTGTTCCGACGTTTTTTATGGTCATGATTTTGTTTGTGTATTTATATCCCCCTAGTATTAGAAGATATATTTCATATCCTGTATGTATTTTTTATCAAGTGTTTCAATGTTAGTTGAGTTTTTCCAAACGTCAATCGAATCTTCTGATTATGTATTGTGTTGGACATGTGCAAATATCAATGAGTTTATGATGTATGGGTTTGACGTGATGTCATAAGAACATAATAACATGAGGAGAACATCAGAAAAATAAGGAAGTTACAAGAGGCCGTGAGACCTACACGTTGTTAGTTCCTGTTACTTAATGCTACCTACTTCCACCTTTCATCCCAACCATGGAATTGTCTAGCTTCCTTTTATAACTCCCTATGACTCCGCGTATGACAACTACCTGACAACCGAGTCCATTCCAATCATTTACCACCATTATTTTGTGAACCAGTTTTCCCCATTTTCTTTTGAAATTACGCTTTTTCCAGTTTGAAAAAATCCGTTACTTCTTGTTCTACCCTGCTTACTAGCCATAATAACTTTTCCTACATCTCCTTATATATTATTGTATCCTTTTAACCAATTAAAAACTTCTGTTAGACCGTCCCTTACTCTATGCCTCTTGAGTGAATGTAAATTAAAAACCCTCAATCTCTTCATAAACTAAGTTACGCATCCCTGTGTATTCTTTTGGTCATCCTTCTCTGTACTGATTATAACAAGGCTATATCCAATTATCCATCATGTAAAAAGGAGACAAAAACTGACACGCATAGTCTAGGTGAGATCTAACTAGAGCCAAATAAAGCTTTAGAATAACCTCAGCACTTCTACTTTTAACACTTCTGGTAATGAATCCAAAAACCCTATTAGATCGATTTCTATCTAGCCTCAATACATTGCTTCCTATAAAAAACGTTAAAACTTTATAGGGACGGAAGTCTGAGCTTACCGCACTCCCTAATCTAGCGATCAAGCCGAATAAACATCAACACACACAACACACACACGCACGAGTACACACGCAATGATGGTCACGCAACAAGCACGCGCGATGGTCAGATGATAGCGTGCTGGTCTGCCATTCTATGATAGCCGTTCGAATCCTCGCTGCTCCCGGGGATTTTTCGCTGACATATTCGGGCGGTTACTGTTTCCCTTTACCAAGGGGATGGGGGGGTGTGTGGTGTGTGAGGATCCCAGCATTACCCTAAGATCGGTAATAATGAGCTCCAAGCTCGCACCGGGAGGGTTGAAGATGGTGATCGGGTGTCCGACTTGTGAGGACTAACTAGATCATGGGTGAATAATACACACATACATATTCAACCAATCATTTGATCCAACGCTTCACTTATTCAATTATGTGAAGAAGGCAAACCCATAAAAGATTTTAGAAAATATATATACATTAAATTAATTTAAAAAACTAAGCAAAAAAATTATTAAAAAATCACCACTGATTCTTTTGTTTCTTCTTTACAGATACGGCTTCCGCTGATTGCTTGGTGTGGACACTGCTTTGCAGCCTTCCAGCCATCATTCCTTTGTGCTGAATATGAGGTTGGTGATTCCAGTATAGTTTTAGTTGGTATATGTTAATTTATGTTTAATATGTTTGGTATAGGTTATTGTGGACAGAAAAAAAAGTCACGAGTTGTAATATGGAGGAGGAAATTAAGGCTGGATATTAAGGTGAAAAGGAGGAAAATAATAAAATATGGGAGTGAGGAGGAAATGAAAGAGGAGATGGGAAGAAAGTGGATGGAATAAGGAGAAGGAATAAAGGAAAGAAGAAGAGGATATAAGATAAGATACTTTGATCCTATCTAGACACTTAGCAAGTACCAACTACAAGGTTATTGACTATACTAAGCGCCACCACGCCAGGAAGAACTTGGTGGGCTCGAACCGCTGACCGAATGCAAGGACTCTGCACGCGAGCCCACAGCTCTACCAACCGCGCAACCCGGCGGGTAGGAAGAAGAGGAAGGTAGAGTATGGACAAGGGACACTTGTTAATATATTTGATAAGGGTGTAGAGATGTCATCATTGCTATTATCAGTAGTAGTAGAAGTGATAGAAATAGTAGTGGTAGTGACATGAATTGCTGCTGCACCCATTACAACACTGAAACACTTACAAGTTGCAATGGTACTAATAACAATTAACAAAACCAAAAACAAGAACAGACACACCTATAACCTCTTAGTAACAAACAACACAGTGACTATTAGTTAATACACTTTTTAAAATTTCTTCATATATGTTTCTTCTTACACAAACTCTACAAGGTGAGATTTGTTATAGAGCAAATTTAGGGTGATAGTATGTTTCTTAAGTAAACACATCCCGTTTGGTGCTGCTTTGGGTGGCGGTGTGGCTCTGGGTACGGCATGGCAGAGGTGAAAGAGTGGTTGGGAGAAGAGGAGGTTGAAAGGGGGTTACAGAGAAAGGAGGGGGTACATAATTAGCAATATAGTTCCTGTTACGAGCTGGTTAAGGATTTAGAATCAAAACATTGCCATAATTACTCCATCTTTGTGTATTAATCTAGCTTTTATTCATCTAGTTGTATTTTTACAGGGCCGAAGCTACACTCGTATGGCCCCGTCTTCATATCTATATTTTATCATTCATCCTTAGTGCTAAGTGTTGACCGAAGCACCAACCCGGGAGGGCGGGTCACAAACCCCCCCGGCTAACCACCCGGTACGCCTTCACTGCTGGGTGGACAGGGGCTCGGGTTTTTAAAGGAGACCGCTCATCTATTTTCGCTCCACATGGGGATAGAACCGGGACTTCTCGGTTTTTAAACCGAAACGTACTAGCCACTGCACTACGGAGTAATTATGTGTACCTACGAAGGGGTGTGTGTGTGTGTGTGTGTGTGTGTGGGGTGGTGTGTGTGTGTGTGTGTGTGTGTGTGTGTTGTGGTGTGTGTGGTGTGTGTGTTTGTGTGTGTATGTATCTGTGTGTGGGGTGTGCGTGTTAGGACTGAAGATTTATCAGTAAAAATATAGTACACACACACACACAAAACACTCACCACCCCACACCAACCCCACACACACACACACACACCCACACACACACACACACAACCCACACACACACACAACACACCCCACACACCACACACACCAACACACACACAACACCACACACACACCCCACACACAACAACACACACACTCCATATGTAGGTACTCCGTAGTGGGAGAGGTAGAGTACTTTTGTATGGGTACTCCGTAGTGTAGAGGTAGCCCCGCTCGGTTTACAACCGATAAGCCCGGGTTCGATCCCCCGGGGGGAGCGGAGACAGATGGGCTGTTTCATTAAAACCCGAACCCCTGTCCACACCAGCAGTGAATGGGTACTGGGTGTTAGGGCCCGGGGGTTGTTTTATCCCCCTCCCGGGGGGATGGCTTGTTTCTGGTGGTATTTTGCACTATTGTATTTAGACATGATGTGTAGATTTATCTAAGGGGGCTTCTTACAAAGGACACATGTTAAAACCTAATTGGTAACTGAGGCGTAATGGCGTATGTTCCCGCCAGAGGATGTGCCCGCGGGCCTCGCGGTTAGCCAGCAGTGACTGGGGACCCTTGGTCTAGGGTTGACGTTGAGTGTACGACTCTGTGATTATATATACCTAAACACCCACCAGTTTCTCAAATCCACCTTATTGCGACTGCATATAGGGAGGGCCAAGTGGGCCCCCGTACACATGGTGGCAGCGATAAAACAAAAGCCTACGTCTTCCGAGTGGGTTAATTAGAAAAAGACAGAAAAAAAAGCCGGTTGACGGCCCGCCCATTGTGTTTTGAGAGCGGCAAACCAGCCGTTTGTTTCTTCCACTTCTCGAAAGGACTCAAGGGCCTAAAGTGTGAGAGATCTAACAGAGACAGTGAGCAGTGTGTCCAGTTGTTGTCTTCTGCCTAGTTAAGCTGTTTTTGTAGACGGTAAAGGACTTTGTTTCGTCGAGGAGGCAAATGAGAAATGGCGACCTTGTGAGGCCGAGTGTCGTTTCGTTCATCTACGCGCCGTCACTGGATTACTTATCTACGCGTCTTCACTTGGATTATTCATCTACGCCATCTTCCATCTTCAAGTGGATTACTATGGTTGCTGCTCCACACGCTTCCAAGTGGATTAATTCTCCACACATCTACAAGGGGGAAATCTTGTAGCATTTCTGTCTTCATCAGAATCTCTTCACCCCAGGAATTTCTTCAGCCTAAGTGTACTCCAATGACAGCTAAGTACCTGTGCTAATGTGAGTACTGTCCCAGTTTTATAAACAGGTAGGAAGTGATAGAAGTGACTAGTAAATTTTTTTTTCCTTCCTTTGTGATCCTATGTGATCGAGGAGAGAGAGGTGAATTGTGTGCGCCATAAGGGGTGACGTCAGAGCACTCTTGCTCTGTGATTCGTGCTTCAAGTGACGTCACGGCGTATTGAGACGGTGAGTGGCTAGAAAATACGTCACAGGTTTCCTTGAGTTTTACTGGCTCCGGCACCAGGGATCTTCCTGGGCTTTTGAAAGCGTCGCGCTCTTAGTGGCTGAAAAGTGCCAGGGAAGAGGGTGGAAAGAGTTGCCACAACTCGCCAAAGTGGTGAAATTGTGAGGAAGAGGAGAGAGTTACCATATTTGCCAGGGAGAAGGAAAGTGTTCATTGCCAGACTCGTGAGATAAGGCACGGGTGGCAAGGTAAGAGTGGGTAAAATTATTCACATGGTAACATTTAATGTATTTCCCCNGGGGGGGTGGTATACATCACCAGCTTCGAGGATGAAGTGCTTGAAAAGCACGTGGGCGCTGGAACATTAACAAGGGTCACATCCCAGCTAAAAAAAAAAAAAAAAAAAAAAATAAAGGGGATCATACATCACCCTACTAAAAAAAATTATAATAAATAAATAAAAGGGGGTCATACATACCTACAAAAAAGGGGATCATACATCACCCTACAAAAAATAAGGGGTCATAAGCACCCTATAAAAAAAAGCGGTCATACACACCCTAAATAAAAGGGGGAGTCATATACAATCACCCTACTAGATAAAAAACAAAAATTTCCACGTAATATGACTAACGAACGAACGAACGGACGGATACACACACACACCCACACCCACACACACACCCACACCCACACCCACACCCACACACACATACGTACCTTGATTCTCTACCTGGCAGGGGAAGGTGAGTCCGCCACTCCACGGAGAAGTTGCTCTTTGGAGGTGAAGAAGGCAGGAGTCAGGGTGGTGATCTCATCGTAGTCACTCACCTCCTCGCCTGTGGGCTCATCGTATCATAGTGGTCATCGTACGCACTGAGACCGACTGTGGGGAGAAAGAAAGAGTATAAGGTGTGAGTTGACCGAGGTTTTTTAAGGGGGAAGACGATACTAAAAAAGAGAGGAGAGAGAGAGAGAAGGGAGAGAGGAGAGAAGAGAGAGAGAGAGAGAGAGCGAGAGAGAGAGAAGAAGAGAGGGGAGAGAGAAGAGAGGAGAAGAGAGAAGAGAGAGGAGAGGAGAAGAGAGAGAGAGAGAGGAGAGAGAGAGAGAGAGGAGACAGAGAGAGAGAGAGAGGAGAGAGAAAAGAGAGAGAGGAGAGAGAGAGAGAGGAGAGAGAGAGAGAGAGAGGAGAGAGAGAGGAGAGAGAGAGAGAGAGAGAGAGAGAGAGAGAGAGAGAGAGAGAGAGAGAGAGAGAGAGTGTGCTGGTGGTATTTAGCACATATTGTATGTATACATGATGTGTAGATTTATCTAAGGGTGCCTTACAAAGGACACATGTTAAAACCTAATTGGTAACTGAGGCGTAATGGCGTGTGTTCCCGCCAAACGGCCCCAGGGTGTGTTCCCGCGGGCCTCGCGGTTATCCGGCAGTGTATTACGGGACCTGGCTCGACTTAGTCAGGCCCGTCGGTTCTCCTAGCATTAAAAGCAACTAAAGTGACTATTCCGTATCCTTACCCTGCTGAAGGATATCTTTCCAAGGCTAGGAGGACCCACCACACATGGTGGCAGCGATAAAACGAAGTCTACGCCTTCGTAAGTGGGTTTAATAAGGAAAAGACTGAAGAAAAAAAAGCCGGCTGGTCAGTCCGGGCCGCCCATTGTGTTTTTTTTTAGAGCGGCAAACCCAGCCGTTTTGTTTCTCCACTTCTCGAAAGGACTCAAGGGCCTAAAGTGTGAGAGATCTAACAGAGACAGTGAGCAGTGTGTCCAGTTGTTGTCTTCTGCCTAGTTAAGCTGTTTTTTGTAACGGTAAAGGATTTACGACAAAGATAGACGGTGAAGTGAGGAATGGCTGTGTTGAGGTGAGCGCTGAGTGTGGGTGCTTCGCTTAGCAGCACGACTACAGAGGATTATCCATCTACGCGCCGTCACTGGATTACTTATCTACGCGTCTACACTGGATTATTCACCTACGCCATCTTCCATCTTCAAGTGGATTACTACGGTTGCTGCTCCACACGCTTCCAAGTGGATTAATTCTCCACACATCTACAAGGGGGAAATCTTGTAGCATTTCTGTCTTCATCAGAATCTCTTCACCCAGGAATTCTTCAGCCTAAGTGTACTCCAATGACAGCTAGTACCTGTGCTAATGTGAGTACTGTCCCAGTTTTATAAACAGGTAGGAAGTGATAGAAGTGACTAGTAAAAGTTTTTTTCCTTCCTTTGTGATCCTATGTGATCGAGGAGAGAGAGGTGAATTGGGTGCGCCATAAGGGGTGACGTCAGAGCACTCTTGCTCTGTGATTCGTGCTTCAAGTGACGTCACGGCGTATTGAGACGGTGAGTGGCTAGAAAATACGTCACAGGTTTCCTTGAGTTTTACTGGCTCCGGCACCAGGGATCTCCCGGGCTTTTGAAAGCGTCGCGCTCTGAATGGCTGAAAAGTGCCAGGGAAGAGGGTGAAAGAGTTGCCACAACTCGCCAAGTGTGAAATTGTGAGGAAGAGGAGAAGTTACCATATCTTGCCAGGAGTGAGAAAGTGTTCAGTTGCCAGACGCGTGAGATAAAAGGCACGGGTGGCAAGGTAATGAGTGATAAATATTATTCTACATGGTAACATTATTAATGTGTTAGTGATTGCACAGACAACACAAACTTCTTTCTTAGATAATAGTACTGTGTAGTAAGTTCAGTAATTTGTGATCAGGTATAAAGTGAAAAGTGTGAAGTAATTTCTTAAACTCTACTTATAAGTTGTGTTTTTGGCACAGCTACCCTTCGAAAAGTTCGTTTTCAATAGAGAGGGGTACATTTTGTTCAATTTCTAAGTTTTGGTTCAGTTACCCTGACAACTCATAACGTAGTGTTTTCTTCACACAGGTTTTCTGTGAGGTGAAGAGGGTAACTCTTCTAGTTATCTTGTTGTTATTGTTTCATGAAAAGCTGTAGTCAAGTAAAGTTGTAGTCAAGTAAGTGTAATTGGTGTTGTCAGTAGTGTAGAGTGGACCTCAGTGTAGTTAGGGGAGGTCATTTATGCTAATTGTATTAGCAAATGTCGTTGAGGAGCGGCACATTTTTCTCGCTATACATGCCTTTCACAGAAAACTTAGGAGCCAGCTCTGAAACACAGGAGGCCAGTTCTGAAACACAACAGCTTCACACCACTACTACTGCTACTCCTCCTACTTCTCCCACAAGTACACCTACTTTACCAAATATGGCTACTCCATCAGTGCCAACTATTAAACTTCTCCATCAGGATTCTTCCATAACTAGATTTTCAGGGGAGGAAGAGTCCCGCCCAGCACTGTCATTTATACAACAGTGTGAAGATGTCATGCAGAATAGTAATGTTGCTTCAGGAAGTGAAAAGATTTCTTTTATTAGATCTCAATTGAAGCCTGGGTCTTTAGCTAGCGACATGATGTGCGCGTCAGGCCTGGATGGAAAAACATTAAACTATGAGTATGAGGTATTTAGGAGAATTTTTTTGAAGATCTTTGGGGTGGCTCAGCATAATGACTCCTTGCAGTGGTCTTTTACGTATGCTGAAACATTGACTACACAGTTGGGTAGTGCTGGCAGGTTGAGAGGTCAGGCACGTGCTGCTAATATAGCTTCTGAAGCTATGGAGGCTTTGAATCTAGCTTCATGGTTCGAAAGTGGCCAGCTGTCAGTAGAGAGATTTAAACTGATTCTAGAATTTCAATATTATATCACCTTCTTAACTCCACAGGAGCGTCGTATCGCTTCATCTCTTGATTTTAAGCCAGGGGATAACCTTCTAGAATTCTCTACTAAAATCACTAAGCGGCTACGTGAGATGCCTAAAACTCCATTTACACAGCCTGAGTCGGTGGCGCCGGTGTCAAGGGAGACTCAAATTCATTCATCCTTACCTCCTCCTCCACCACCTCTTCCACCTCCAGGGTTTCTTACTCGCGCACCCAAGCAGTGTTACTACTGTGGAAAGCAAGGTCATACTGATAAACAATGCTATCAGAAAAAGAGGGAAACTAAATCTGTTCAGAAAAGTAGCAATATGCAGGTTGCTCAACAGAGACAATACTTGCCTTCTCGCCCTCCGCCAGCACGGTTTGCGTCCCCTGCACGACCACAACAGCCTCGTATGCAATTTCGCCCTCCGCCAAAATATTGTGTAATTCACGAGCGTGGAAACCATTCAACAGAGGAATGTTTGGTTGGTTCTGAGGTTGAAAGCGACTCAGACGATAGCAGTTGGTAATGGAAATGGATATCAGCAGTCGGGGGAAGATTCGCGCCGGGTTCAAAGAAACCCAGATTAGTTTCAGACACAAAGTCACAGACACAGCTTTGCATAGCCCCGTCTATTATAGCTGCTTGTCTTTCTATGATGACAATTCAGTGTTTCACTCGAGACAGTTCTATTGCTCTTGGAGTGGACACAGGTGCTTCATGTAATATTCTTAGTGAGTGTGCTTATGTAAACTTAAACAAGTCATATAATTTTCCCTTGTTACCTTCTACAGCCACTCTACAAAGTGTTCAAGGTCTCACACTAGAGGTGATGGGCACTGTGACCCTTCCTCTATGCCTTGCTCCTAAGTCTAAAGTCTTAAACATACAGTTTATAGTAACACCACATTTTGTTTTAAAATGTGATGGTCTTTTGGGTTTAGAATCACTTGCTACCCATCACATTGATGTAATTCCACAGCACCAAGGAATTTCATTAAATGGCGTTCTCTTCCCCGCAATAACAAGTCCAGCTCCATTGCTTAATAACCCTCTGATTTTTCCAAACAGTGACCAGCAAGCCGTTTCTGCTAGTATAGGCCATGACTGCCTTACTAGTGGGGAAACGAAACGTTCAGTTTCCCCTAAAGGTTCGTTGGTGTCCGCTGTTGTCATAGGAGACCAATATATTGGCTCCTCGAGTTCTGTTCGACTTGCAGTGAGAGTCCAAGAGGTTCCTGTCGGCAGTTATTTGGTGTCTATACCTGACACTATCCGTGTAAGTCGCTTAGCGCTTGAGGGAACGCTTTCCGCGGTACGCGATGATCACATAAGCGACGCAGTTGTCACAAATGTTACAGGGTCACCTATAACTCTGAAAAATGGAGTTTTGTTATGCAGCTTTGAGAGACAAAATAGTTTGACCTTGATGGATCCTTCACACGTTCTTGCAGCAGTCTCTACGAAGACGAATGTTAGTGAGGACCAGGCAGACATAGTCCAGCAGCTAACACCTTACGTACAGGTACTGGATTTTCCTGAGTCTAAGCCTGAGCTTCTCGCTTTGCTCGCGACACACAGGCCTGCTCTTGCCTTACCTGGGGAACCCTTAGGAGTAACAGACAAAATCACGCATAACATTGTGCTCACATCTGATGCACAGCCTTCGTATGTACCTTCTTATCGTATGCCTCATAGCCAAAGAGCTGTGGTAGAGGGCATGATAACGGACATGTTGGATGAAGGAATAATACAGGAGTCTTATTCTCCTTGGAACTCACCCTTGTTATTGGTGAAGAAAAGTGATGGTACTTATCGGCCTGTGCTCGACTTCAGGAAAGTTAATAATTTAATTGTACCGGATCACTATCCACTCCCTGTTTTGAGAGACCTTTTGCAGTCTATAGGGAAGGATAATACAGTTTTTACCAGTTTGGACCTCAAGTCTGGTTTCTGGCAGATTCCGTTAGAAGAGAAATCGCGGGAAATAACTGCCTTCTCAACAAATAATGCTCATTATGAATGGCCGAGATGTCCTATGGGTTTGAGGAACTCACCTCTTACATGCCAACGTCTAGTAAACAACTTGTTTCACGGCATCATAGGTGATGGTTTGTTCGTCTACATGGACGACCTCATAGTTGTCTCCAAAGACTTATCCAGTCACTTTGAGAAACTTTCCCTTGTGTTTCAGAAACTTACTGAGGCTGGCCTTAAACTTAACGTGCGCAAATGCAGTTTCTCAAGTCACGCATGACTTTTTAGGCCATGCTGTCGACAAGGATGGAATCCACACGTTGGATTGTAAAAATCAAAGCCGTCAAGAATTTCCCAACCCTACCACCACTGAAAAGGTACGGTCTTTCCTTGGGTTGTCGGGTTACTATCGTGCCTTTGTGAAGAACTATGCTTCGATTGCTAGTCCTCTGACACGACTCTTGAAAAAGGATGTTCATTTCGCTTGGAATGGTCCCAACAACAAAGTTTTGATACTTTGAAACAGGCACTTACACATGCGCCAATTCTTACATTTCCTGATTACCATATGCCTTTCACTCTTGTGACAGATGCTTCGGTACTAGGCGTGGGAGCGGTTTTGATGCAAACAGTTGAAGGGAAACGCCCTCATGTTGTTGCATATGCCAGTAGAGTGCTTAATGATGTAGAGTCACGGTACTCAGTAACTCACCTTGAAGCTCTTGCTGTGGTGTGGGCTCTTAAGCACTTTAAGAAATTATCTATGTTATCCCATTACAGTTCACACGGATCACACTGCGGTGCTGAATCTCTTTAAAGGGAAAAACCTTTGTGGCCGTGTGGCCCGGTGGTTCATCACCATTCAGGAATTTGATCCTACTATCAAATATATACCTGGAAATAAAAATCATGTTGCAGACGCACTTTCACGCAACATTCCAGTAGCAGTGCTCTCAGACGCTTCAAGTTTCTCAAAACTAGCGAAAAATGCATCCACATTCCCCTCTTCAAACTTGGGAATTTGTGAAATCCACTTATCGACATCAAGTTGCTCTGCAGACACGTCAAATTTCTCTCTACAAGACTTATCGAATGCTCAACGCCAAGATCCTGTGTGGTCGAAAGTGATTTATGCACTAGAGTCTGGAGATTAATCTTTATTGCCTAAATTGTCAGTTCCACTTTTACAGTTTTCAATAGTTGAGGAAGTTCTTTGTCGTAAGGTCACTATGGACGAGAACACGGTTACTCAACTAGTTATTCCTACCAGTCTAGTGGAAACTGCTTTAAAAATCATTCACGACATGCCTCAAGCAGGACATCCAGGTAGAGACAGAACCTTGTCCGCTGCACGTCGTAAGTTTTATTGGCCTACCATGCGCATCGATGCAGAGAAAACATGTAACCAATTGTCGTTCATGTGCACAAACCAGGGTAATACGAAAACTGCTCCTATCCTTGAATATCCTTTACCTGAGTGTCCTTTGACACCGTAGGCATCGACTTATTGCAGCTTCCTCGAAGTCATCAAGGGTCACATATGTACTAGTATGTGTAGATCACTTCACACGTTTTGTGATCTAGTTCCCTTGCCTAACAAAGTCTGCTATAACGGTTGCTCATGCTCTAGCTTCAAATTTAATTTGCACCTACACAGCTCCTAGAGTGCTGATTTCAGATAATGGCCCTGAATTTGCTAATCAAATTCTTCATAACATCTGTGAGCAGTTCAAAATTAAGCAAACTTTCATTACTGCTTATCACCCTGCGAGCAATGGGTTAGTAGAAAGGACTAATAAGAAGATTCTTGATGTCCTTCGCCATTATGCTGGCGAGTTTCATGACTCTTGGGAAGACTGGCTACCTCATGTAGCGGCTTCAATAAATGGTTCAGTAAATTCCTCTACAGGAAAGACTCCACATTTAATTTTGTATGGTGTCGACAAGCGACTACCTTATGATGTGCTTTTGCAATCTCCTGTCCCTGTCTACTCAGTGGACGATTATGCTAAAATTCAACTAAGATCCTTTCAGATCATTCACAGATCAGTTCGAGGAAAACTTAAGGCTTCTCGTCAGGAGATGATGCGTAGACAGCATAGTAAGGCTGGTCCTGTTGCAATTTCCATAGGTGATTTTGTTATGAAACGTTCTCCTGAACGCCAAAATAAGTTGTGTTCTAAATTTTCAGGACCTTACTTGGTCACAAGTAAAATTAAGGGAAATAAATTCATACTTCTGGATCAAACTCATAATACTACAGACGTAGTACATGCTGATAGGCTAAAGAGAATCAAGCTGACCTCTCATGCACTGACCAGGCCCACAACTTAGGTCAACAGGCCTTAATGTTCTCATGTTTTCTTGTTAGCATTATGATTAGTAGTACAATACTATTTTTGCTAGTATTTTATTTTTAAGTTACATTTCATATCTGTGTATATGTATTTGGATGATGAAACCTTGGTTCCTTGGGCCAAGCAGAATTATGTCTGTGAGGACACAGTGAGGTGTGGCCGAGCGATGTGCTGGTGGTATTTAGCACATATTGTATGTATACATGATGTGTAGATTTATCTAAGGGTGCCTTACAAAGGACACATGTTAAAACCTAATTGGTAACTGAGGCGTAATGGCGTGTGTTCCCGCCAAACGGCCCCAGGGTGTGTTCCCGCGGGCCTCGCTGGTTATCCGGCCAGTGTAATTACCGGGCACCTGGGCTTCGATAGTCAAGGGCCCGGGCAGATAAAAGAAAAAGTGAAATGAAGGAGGAACCCAAGGGGCTAGGAGGCCCACACAAGAGAGAGAGAGAGAGGGGAAGAGAAGATTAGGAGAGAGAGAGGAAAAGAGAGAGAGAGAGAGAGAGAAGAGGAGAGAGAGAGAGAGAGAAAAAGAAAAAGAGAGAGGAGAAGAGAGAGAGAGAGAGAGAGAGAGAGAGAGAGAGTAAAACCTGGTGTTATTCACTCGCCAAACATAATGTGTTGCTGACGGACCATCTGTTCGGAACGTTACTCGAGAATACGACACGCTCCGAAAAGTCTGAAACAAGCGTTGTGAGGTAAACAAGCGTTGGCCGGTTCGAACTCCAGAACACCCAATTCAATATGTATCATTCCATTCTATCATCACCCAATTCATGGCATACCAACCCTCCCATATCATCAGCACTTGACCGAATGTTTACAGTATTCATCGGACCCCTATGCACCGATACTTGTTTTACCTATAGTACCTGTATGTTTGTTTGTCTTGTTTTCACAGCAATATTTTCTCCCAAAGTCGATACGGCCGTCATCGAGTCTTTGGCAAACAGGTCCTAACATTCCTGCAATTAATAAAGTTACACCAAAAAGTTTCGCAATCGGGCACTCGCCGATTCCTGTTTTCTCTCTCAAATGATTCTCTCGCAATTCCCGTTCGAAGTCTCGCTCGTAACAGCCGTCCACGCCGCCGCCGCCTCCATCACCATGTTACAAATGATGTATATTTTTCCAGTTATCAGTTTTCATATTTATTTAGCAAGAGGCGCAATGACATATGCAAGAGTACAACATTTCGCGGTGCGTTCATATCAAAGTTTTGCAAGAGAGAAATAAACCCATGTAGGTATAAAAATAAATAGTTACAATGTTAGCAAATACTCTGTGTGGCTAAAGACTAAATGTTGTGTTCCAGGACGAGACACTCACTTGCTTCAATGCTGTGTTGGCGTTTGCACGGTGCTGCCTTGAAAGTTCGAGAATCAAATGTAATGTTGCTAAAGTCAGCGGTGTTGGCATTAATATGTTATTATTGTTTCGATCCTCGACCATCCCCTCACCTTATCTCGTGCACCTGGAACAAGACACCGAACCATGGCATTTGAAGCAACACAAGGCGATGGTGTTTGCCGCGGCACTTTTCTCTATTTGCACGTACAGTTTGCCGTGCACAGACCGTCACCCGTACACCGCGCGCTGCTATAGTGACTATTTTTTTTATTTCATGACATTGACTGACATGTAGATTTAAAAAGGAAAAAAGAGAAAACTGGGTTTACAAATAGGGTGGTAAAAGATTGGAATGGACTCAGTCATCAGGTGGTTAGTGCGGAAGTCAATATATATATATATTTATTATATATTTTATATATATATATTAAAATATATATATATATATATATATATTATATATATATATATATATATATATAATATATATATATATATATATAATTAAAATAAAACATTTTTTGGATTGGGGATGAAATTTTGATTGTAAGGTTTTAGTAGTAATAACAGGAAACTACCACGTGAGGTCTCATGGCCTCTTGTAGCTTCCTTACTTCTTATGAATGTGGGTCACCTCACTTCACCTTCACCACGTGCGCCACTAATCGGAACCAACGAGTAAAGACAACACCTGATGGCCAACGAGCTTTCACTACAACCAGGAAATCGAAACTCATGACACAAAGGATTCCCAAATTGGCAGAAACGAGGGTTATTGCAAGAAAAGTAAAAGCAGGTCAGCCTTTAAGATTTTCACAACGCTACTCACACCCCGGGTACATTGGCACAACCCCTTCCTACAATCTCTTACGGTTTTCTTTATGGGATGGCAGCTTACGGGCTTTTTGCTAAGTCTTTCTTAGCCCTTGTTCAGCCCCCTTTTAAAAAAAAAACGAAAAAAACCTACTTTGCAAATTTTATAGTCTATTTTTTTTATTATGGCAAAATCAGAAGGGAAAGGGCCACCCCCGCCCCCCCCTTCATTTCTACGGGGCAGGGCTGATTGGTGCTTCCTCGTATCCACTACCAAATCACAATATCTTCACTACTTAACAGGGGGGCGTGACCATGACAGAGCAATCTTCACTAAAAAGGGTGAACAAAAAAAAAAAACCCCTTTGTAGTGAAATTGCTTTTTCATGGTCCGCGTGTTAAGTAGTAAAAGAATTGGATTGGAGTGATGATACGGGGAAATGCACCAATCAGCTCCCCCGAAATAAAAGGGGGAGGCAAGGGCGGGCTTCCTTACTGCATTTTGGGACTAATAAAAAAAAAATGATATATTTGGGTATTTTCCTTTTTACACCGAATTCACTTTGGGGGCAAAAACTTTTTTTTCTTTTTTCTGGAGAGTTTTGATTGTTTTGAATTGATCTCTAACTGTTTCTAAAATCACAATTTTTTTATTTTTTTTATATGTTAATAAAGGTTAGGTTGGTAATAGTTCGGTTAGATTCAATTTGTTTTTCACAAATTTTATCCAAATCACCACACAAACAAAAATTGCGACAAAAAAGGGTTTTAGCAGTAATTCAAGCGCTCAAAACTCACCAAAAAAAAAATAGTTTCGTCCCCCAAAATAAATTCGGGTCAAACTAAAAATTTCCCTTTGTTTACCTGCAGGTATGGTTTTGTTAGCGCTCGAAAAAAAAAAGAAAAATTTCAAAGGTAGTTGAACTGACCCGGCCTCACGCCCCCCCCCGAACACAGTTTTTTCCTGGAACGGGGGAGGGTGGCAGCAGACTACAAACCCGGGTTTCGCAGGGCGGAAAACATTACTCTAAATCGCGGGAAAAACCAGAGTGTAATCCCCTTGACGTGAGGCGGGGGGCGGGCGGGCGGCGCGGGGTGGGGTGGGGAAAGGGAGTTGTTGGAAAAGGGAAGGGGGGGAGGGGTAGAGGAATGGGGGGAAGGGTAAGGGAAGGGGAGGAGGAGGAGTGTTTGGGTAAGGGAAAGGGAAGGAGGAAGGGGAATGGTCGGCTTGGAGAAGGGAAAGGGGAACACGCCCCACCCCGCCACACATACGAGGCATCCTTCCTGTGTGCCAAGGATCAAGCCAGGCATTAACACTATCACTGATCCTTCCCCCAAAAGGCGCCATCCTGCACTGTCTGTATGCGGGCCTCCTCCTCCTGGCTCCTCCTCCACCTCCTTCCTGCCTACTACCTCCTCCTGCCTCCTGCCTCCTCCTCCTGGCTCCTCCTCCACCTCCTTCCTGCCTACTACCTCCTCCTGCCTCTTGCCTCCTCCTCCTTCTCTACCAATCACAGACAAGATTTTTGTTTCAGACAGATTCGAACACTATGAAGCAGTATTAACACCTCTGTGGCAATTATTATCTTGTTTTGCTGCACTAATACAGATCTTGAGTATTACGTGTGGTTTTTTTTATGATAATGATGCTAAAGGAATGGGTTGTGTTGCAGAAGGACTTGTCTTTAAGGGAGAACTCAAGTAAATAATAGAAAACAAGGCGCGATTCGAAACACTTGACCCGAAACAAACCAGGAATATAATAAGAAGGAAGAAAAGGAGGAATGAAGGGAGAATGTCAGCAATCTGAGCGGGCGTTTCACACAACCACACTCACTATAGGGGAGAGCGGGGCAGGTTGCATCGAGGGTAGGTTGCATCATTGCCTCTAACTCGCATTAACTTTTTTTATTACTATTATTGTTGTAGTTGTAGTAGTAGTAGTTTATAGTAGTAGTAGAGTAGTAGTAGTAGTATTAAGACGATGTACGTGTGATAACATGCGAGTTAGAGGCAATGATGCAACCTACCCTCGATGCAACCTGCCCCGCTCTCCCCTAGCATGGCGGAGAGTAGTAGTAGTAGTAGTAGTAGTAGTAAGTAGTAGTAGTAGTAGTAGTAGTAGTAGTAGTAGCAATATTACATGTATTAGGAGTAGTAGTGGTAGAATCAGTATAGTTATGAGGCAAGGTCCATGGGGAAGGGGAAGCCTGTTTATCAGATCCTGTACAAATTACGACGTGGCGGCCTGAACGATGGTGCTCTGAAACCCCCTTCCTTCCTCCGCCCCTCATCACCCTTCTCCCTCTTGCCCTCCCCTCTACACCCCTTCCCCCTTAACAAACCTACTCCCCCCGGTTATGGTGCTTGATACCCCCCTCCTGCCCCACTTCTCTCACTACTACCCCTTCCCTCCTCCTTCCCTTTACTAACCTATTCCCCCCTTCATCCCCATCCCTTATGCCATCTTCCCTTCTCTAAGCCGACCACTCCCCTTCCACCTCCTCTTTTCCTTACCCAAACACTCCCACTCCTCTCCTCCTCCCCTTCCCTTAGCCTTTCCCCTTTCCTCTACCTTCCCTTTGCTAACCACTTCCCCTCCTTTCTTCTCCCCTTCTACCTCTCAGGCGTCACCTTTCCCTCCCTCTTTCTCACCCCTCAAGTCTCTTCCGTCATTCCCTCCTCCCTCTTCTATTCAGCCCTTGTTCTCTCCTCTCCCATCCTCACCACAACTACCTATTCCATATTCCATCATTGCTCTCCTTACTTCCCCCATCCGTTTATCGCCCTTCCCATTCACACCATCCCTTTCATCTCGTCTCCTAACATTATTTTCTCTCTCTCTCTCTCTCTCTCTCTCTATCTCTTCTTCTCTCTCTTCCTCTCTCTCTTCTCTC
>JACEEZ010013443.1:0-27984 GCA_016584305.1 Chionoecetes opilio | reverse complement strand
GATTCCTTATGTTTAAAGGAATTCAAGGAGTTTTAGTATGGTAAAAGGAATTCAAGGAGTATTTAGTATGGTAAAAGGAATTCAGGAGTATTTAGTATGGTAAAAAGGAATTCAAGGAGTATTTAGTATGGTAAAAAGGAATTCAAGGAGTATTTAGTATGGTAAAAAGGAATTCAAGGAGTATTTAGTATGGTAAAAAGGAATTCAAGGAGTATTTAGTATGGTAAAAAGGAATTCAAGGAGTATTTAGTATGGTAAAAAGGAATTCAAGGAGTATTTAGTATGGTAAAAAGGAATTCAAGGAGTATTTAGTATGGTAAAAAGGAATTCGAGGAGTATTAGTATGGTAAAAAGGAATTCAAGGAGTATTTAGTATGGTAAAAAGGAATTCAAGGAGTATTTAGTATGGTAAAAAGGAATTCAAGGAGTATTTAGTATGGTAAAAAGGAATTCAAGGAGTATTTAGTATGGTAAAAAGGAATTCAAGGAGTATGTAGTATGGTAAAGAGGAATTCAAGGAGTATGTAGTATGGTAAAGAGGAATTCAAGGAGTATTTAGTATGGTAAAAAGGAATTCAAGGAGTATTTAGTATGGTAAAAAGGAATTCAAGGAGTATGTAGTATGGTAAAGAGGAATTCAAGGAGTATGTTGTATGGTAAAGAGGAATTCAAGGAGTATGTATTATGGTAAAGAGGAATTCAAGGAGTATGTTGTATGGTAAAGAGGAATTCAAGGAGTATGTTGTATGGTAACAAGGCGTATGATATTATAGAGACAGGATGGCATGACAGCATAGTGGCATATAAAGGTGGATGGATAGGTACAGGAAGGAAAATAGGACCTTAGTAAAATAGGAAAGACATCCTGCTTATTAGAGTGTTTTATCTAATTATCTAATTTTATAGTTCATAATTTTGTATTTTTGTATGGCCTGCAAATTATTTAAATGTCGATATTCGATATTCTCGATATACTAATGTCTCGATATTCATGGCTGTTCCACCATGTAAATCCAATGCGGAATTTTTTGTTGTTAATATGAAATAAACTGGAAGTCCAAAGTGATTTATGGTTCTCTTTATCGTATTACTGGATAACGGCAAAAATATTTTGGCTTATACTTAAAGCATATTGTATATATAGTAATGTTTTGATGGGTGTTGAACAGTCCATTAGTCTAAGCGCCTAATGGGCTGTGCAACAACCATAAAAACATTACTGTATCTGCAATATGCTTAGAAAGTGTAACCGTAAATATTCCTCAATCAATTAATATAACATGCGGCAAATGGTCATAGGCCCTACGGCGGGCCCCGCTGGAGCGGCCCGCCGGGAAACGCCTCTGTAGCAAAATCCCAGCGGCCCTACGTCGTACACTCCGTCGGGCGCCGGTATGACACACGGAGGGCCTTCCAGAGGCCCTCCGTCTTTGTGTTTGCTTGGGGGCGACATGAGACTTCTAATCACAGGCCGTCACTATAAGAATCCTGCCTGCGCCACCATGGGCGAGGACCAACCATCAGAGCCCTCAAGTGAACCTCCCAGGAGCCTACATCCGAGCCCCTGGGTCACACTGCATACAGGCGCTATAGCCCAAGTGTAAAAAAAAAAAAAAAAAACAACCAACATACGATTCAAAGAGCAGATGTTATTCCGTGGGGAGCTGGATTGGTATCATATTATACAAGCACGTATATTTAGTAAGAGAGTGTTATCCCGCACAAGGGTCTGGAGGGTACTCATATATACAGGGGGACACGTACTATATATTTAAGAAGAAGATGTACTCCCGCAAGGGTCTGGAGTTGTTACTGGTATCTAAGCCCCAGCGGCGGAGACCGGCCGCACAAAAATCTACCCTACACGTGTCAAATCGTCGGTGGCGGCGAGGTAGACCCATCCAATACCTGCACGTATACACGCAGGGATAGAGGAATATTATAACGACGACAATAGCCAGTCGCTCCAAAATTAAAATAAGGTGCCAATGCTAATAAACCACTTGGGAATGTTCATTTATATTATCCACTAATTCATTTATTAAATTATCTGATTACTACCATTACCATTATAAATTATATATACCTCCTACGCTCACCCTTTGATGAGCGGACAAGACCTTCTCACAAGGGAGGGAACAAAACACACTCTACAAATTGATGTGGGTGGTGGTGGATAATTTCCACAGAGAGCACGCATTATGAGAGAGAATGAGAGGGGCAGGGGGTCTCCTCATGAGGCGGGGGGAACCCGTATAATGTGATGCAGAAGAGAGGAATGAGGGGAAAATGAAATACCGAGTTTTTCTTCTCTCCCAACAGAATACGTTGTGTGGACAGAAAAGCCCGGACTACAAAGGCTTCCCGACAGCATTCCGCCTGAGTGACTCTAAACTCAACTCAAGCTCGTAGGTCCTCTCCTCTCCTCCTCTTCCTGCACCTCCCTTGCACCTTAGTGTTGGGCCGAAGCCACCACCCCGGGAGCGGCGCGATCCCTCACAAACCCAAACAAGTTTTTTTGTGTTTTCACTGTGTTGCTGTTTTGCACTGAGACTTCCACCAGATAGAGATTCACATGATGTGTAGAGGTAGGGGTTCACCGAAAAGGCAGGCACCGCTCGGGGAATCAAACCCGAGACCTTTTCCACATGCCGGGGCGGACCGTGCTACCGTTACAATACGGTCACCTCCCGGTGACAAACACCCACACATCTCCCCCCTAAGGCCCCCCTAGGGCCATAAACCCCCCCAGGCCAGTCCGGGGAATGGTATCGCTTACTCGTCCCTACTCATGCGCCATGTTCGAGGTAGAGGTGCACCGAAAAGGCTAGGGCACCACTCGGGGATCGAACCCGAGACCTTTCCACTTGCCGGGCGGACATGCTACCGTTACATACGGTCACCTCCGGTGACAACCCCACACACACATGACGAGGTACAAAGAGGAAATTATTCAAAACACACATGATTCTCAATTATCATAAGTAGATCTTCTCCGTCTCCACTTTCACATGATGGGCTGTTGAGAATGGTTGGTAAGCCAGTGCGATACACAAGACCAGCAACTAGCAATGCATTTGAAGGATGGCGTTCAAAACTTCAGACCTAAACACAGCGGAGTTACTGATTCAGCAGAGCGATTGATATGATGAAAGACGAGGGTTAATGGACATTGAGTATAATATTGCCAGAGCTGGGCGCGCAAATTATTTTCCTTAGGCCTGCAAAGCGCAAAGCGCAAATTTTCGCGATCGAGTCCGACAAAAGCCGCCCTAAGAGCGCAAAATTCTCGAAAAAAGGCGAAGCGCAAAAAGCCAATTTTCTAGCGCAAAAAAAAAAAACTAGAAACCGCAAAAAAAAAAAAAAAAATAAAGGCGCAAACATAAAAGTAAAGCGCAAACCTCATTTTTTATCTGCCACCGGATAAATTCTATGTTAAATTAAAATATAAAGTGTGTATAATGATTAAAAAGACTTGAATGGTTTACAGTATTTGAAGCATTTATTAAAAACACACACAAGTTTATATAAAAATTAGATAACTTACTGTCAAAACAACAACAAAAATAGTTGAAAAAATGAAAATACACAATACCTAATGTGTCGCCCACAAATGAGTGTGTGCTCCACAGTCGGTTACTCTGCTGCCACCACCCACATTAAGTGGGAAAAAATATATAAAGGAATAAAAATAAAAGATGTAAGGAAAATATGTAAGTACTGTTGGATCTGAATGACAACGCGTTAATATATTTCTAATTATAATATATTTATCTCTTACTATATCACCTTCACCAACTTGTGTACATTCAAAAACCGCCTTAATGCTAAGTACAGTAAAAAGGCTTATAACTCGGCACGTATGGCTCTGGCCCTTGCCGAGTTTTCAAGTGCCTGGAGTTATGCAATGTCCTCCTCTGATAGGAAGAAGAAGAAAAAAAAAAAAAAAAAAAAGGTAAATACAGTACAGAGTTGATATCAAACTCAGCACAAAATAGCACGCATGGAGGACCTGCATCCATCCCTTGCAGCACTTTCCACCTTTCCTGCCAGTCAGGCTCTTCAATTTCATTCCCCTTCCTGCTGGAGACACCCTTGCGTGATGAGACGGACATCTGGATATACAGGTTTACTGTATGATGTAATCCCCAAACACGTAAATAGGTGGCCAAATAAATCAAAGGGCGGCGAACCAGCGTTAGCCTGAGCCGTGTTTTTGTCGTCCAAGCACCGTCTTGATACGAATCCCAATTCCAATAAACACTTGCTGAAATGTGTTGTATACTACTTGGTGAATGTTTGCAATGTTTTGCATGATTATTTATTTCGGCTCCTCCTACAAGCTTGTTAGTGTTTTTTGAAGCAGAAAACCAATCCTTTTTCATTCGACAAAAAAACGGAATTTTCGTTATCTAAGCCGGTGTTTTGGGATTACATCATACAGTTACTGTATTTCAAGATCTCGAGCTCATCACGCTAAGGGGTCTCCAGCAGAAGGGAATGAAATGAAGAGCCTGAGCCTGCAGGAAAAAGATTCAAAAGGACAAAAAATACGACTTTATCGCGACTGACGATATGCGAGTGTAAGTGAAGAGAGGCATGCCGAGTGAAAACCATGAGATGCAGTTTAGGTGTAGGTGGTGCATGAGTGGTCGATCCCGAAGTGAAGACCCATAAGCTCCTCTTGAAATCTTTCTGCACCGCTCGAGTGGCCTAAGAATAACCCCATGCCATGTCAAGTAAACCTCTACCTTCGACTGCGAGTGCATGGGAGGAACAGGGGCGGCATGACCGCTAATCACAGGCGTCACTATAACAATCCGTCCTGCCTGCAGCACCCACGGGCGAGGCCAACCTCACAGCCCTCGAGTGAGCCTCCAGGCCTACCATCTCCACCCCTGGAGCTCACTGCCTACACGCGCTATAGGTGTAGGTGTAAAAAAAAATTAAAAAAATAAAAAATCTTGTCTATGCCATGTACGAGTTACACAAATTCCGAGTTTATACAGTGCCGAGTTATAAGGCTTTTACTGTATTCCTATCCCCTACGCTACGCACACGTATGTGCTCAAGTCGTATCTAATGTAGTTCGTATCTCTGCGTTAACTTCCCAGTCGCACTGTACCCCACAAACGATACGCACACCATTAGAGGCTCAAGTAGTTATTCTATCCTTAATGTAGTCTATACACGTCAAAGTTCCCTAGCACCTCTTTTGCTGTTTTCCAGCTTCTCACTCCGCTGCCTCACCCACGGTGGCGGTCATACGCGCAGTCTCACACACTGCTAACTTGGACCGTCTTGGCACACATTGTCCACAAACAGTTCCGATCTTGGGACCCTGGATAAACATGTTCCATTAGTCCTTATGTTAACATAAATCAACCAAATAAAATCATACCTTACATCTCTACCCTATAAAATTTTATCACATACCTTTCCAAGGGTGAGAATATCACCTCCAGAGGGTCGACTTAAACAGTGAGTGTCTGGCTGCTTCTAATGTTAACATGACGTTAAGCGCTTCGATTCCTGGGCTAATTACTACTGGCTTTAAAATATTAACCCTCTTCTACTAACTAGTGAATCAGGACTGAGGGAGTGGAGAAAAAATTATAGTTTTGATGATTGATAATTATAAGTTACTTCACCCCTTCCCCTATTAACGAATTTTCCCGCGTCTACACTAATATTAGGCCTTCTAGTCCCTGTCCTCCAGCTCCCACCGGACCCTGAGGAGGTTCATGTTTACCCTTGAGGAAACCACAAGCTTCTCGAAGTTCTTGACCGTCGATTCAGGACTCGACGGCTTCGGCCTTCATGACGTCTGAGCCCATGCTGAACAGCCGCCTCTACCCGCCCGACTGAGGAGGGCACTGGATTGTTGTACCGATGAACAGGTCCACTCAGAATCTGCCTGTGCTCCATGGGGAAAACAGTCCGGTGACAGGAGGCAACGTTATCATGGACGTCACAGCGGGATCCAGGACGTGCAAGTTCTTCTCCAGTTTCATCGGTCACGTCCCCCTGGGAACAACGGCCTCATGCCGCCTTCATGTACCTCGAAGGTGCTGGGGCCGGGGCCTGGACGGGGCGTCGTTGTTACCGTTGCCGTTGTCGGTCGCCCACCTTTGCCTTGGATCTCCTGGACAATCTTTCCTGATGGTTTGTCCCTCCAGGTCGCGGGTTGAGGTACTACGACCATGGCATGAGCTTGCTCTTTTCTGCGCGTTTTTCTAAAATAAAAAGTAAACTTAAATATTTAAAAAATTGCTATATTTGACGTTATCTTTAAATTTTTTGGATTACGTCATTTGAGTTTCTCGGCCAAAGTTTCTTCTGCTCTTAAGTTTGCACATTTGCGGGGACATAAAATATCGACCGAGCGCAAACAACCCAAAGGCGCAAATTTTCGGCGTTTTGCGCAAAGCGCAAATATTTATATGGAGCGCAAATTGCGCTGTTTGCGCCATGGCAGTTTCGTTTGCGCTCCGCCCAGCTCTGAATATTGCCATTCAGTTATCCATTAATTGTCAGTTAAATAGTTATGATTAGGTTTGTGGATTTGAATGATTATCTGAAATATGTAAGAGTTAGGATTAAATCATAAATTGTTTCAATTTTGATTTTAAAACAAAACTAATTCAAGCATCATTAGCATTGAAAACCTTGGTCTGAAAAACCTATTTGTTGACACCTAGGGGAAAATCGGCAACATACCACATACTAATTATACACAAATTCAAATTGTGTATCAGTCATATCGTGTTACTTGGAGTCTTGTACACGTTTTTTTTTGAGGATGGAATTGGGGCTTTTTTCAGTAACATAACTTGTGTTATTAATCCAGAAAAAAAAGTTCATGTTAGTCCGGCAGCCACAGGCTAACTTGTCCTAGGGTCTTAGTTTTTTTTTTCAGTGGATTTTTGTTTTGTCCCATTATTCCATTTTGAAAATATCTTTGTTGGCTCGCCTGTCAACCTGAACAATTTGAGATAATTAGCATAAAAACAAATGGCCGCCAAGGAAAATCACAATACGAATATACTCATAATTCCCTTAACAAATGACATAAACCGGTCAAACAATACATGTGATTCCAGGGATTTTGACCCAGAAAATAATTCTGGTTATTTCATATCCCAAAATGCCACCATTTTCAAAATGTCTGCCTTTTTTTTTTTTTTTTTTTGTTGTGTGTGAATTTTTTATACCTATATTAGTAAAGGTTTCACAATCTTCTTATCGAAAACCTTGGGGACCAGACCACTTTAGGATTTCGGAATTTTTCAAGATTCAGAATGGAAGATTTTTTGCGTATAGATTTTAACGCTTTTTAGAAAAACATTACAAGGGGAACGGGTGGTCAGTGGTAGTTAGTGCTCGGCTTGTGGCCACAAGGTCTGTCGAGTTGCGCCTTCAATACGGCAGTTACTCGATGAAGGTCGTTAGCGGTCTCTTGTCACCCTAGCGGGGGCTACATGGCCTTAGGTGTCTAGCTCGGAGGGTGATTCTTGAATCCTCCGAATTAAATTAATAAAAAAAAGATAAAACATAGGGAGTAAAACTTAAAACATAAAACTGGGCTCAAACCTCAGTGCTTAACCTTATTAATATTGTACCCACCCCAATAGGTAGGATTTTTCATTTGGTATGGTGTCTGCGTTTGGCGGGAGGGTAAGCGATCGTACACAGTGATTTGGGAGTGTATGCGATGTACAGTGAGGTGGGTTGTCACCGGAGAGAAGCGACGGACACAGTGAGTTGGGGTGTTATGCGATGTACAGTGATTGGTGGGTTGTCACCGAGAGTAAGCGACCGTACACAGTGAGTTGGTGAGTGTATGCGGATGTACTATTAAAACCATTGGGAAAAAGTTCGGTTTTCGGAGCTGTTTGGTTTCCAGGAATTTTGGATAAAACGATTGTAAACCTTGTATATAAGAATATTATTGTTCAACATGAAAGTAATAAAAGATTGGACAGTTTTTTTAGTTCAGAGCGTTTTTGACGTTCCTCAATTTCTTATGGGCATAAATGCATAATTCTTGAGGTAATTAGTAATCCTCCTCATCATCCCTTCATCAACTGTGTTCGTGTTTTATGAATTGCAACATTCAATGGAGGATTGCAAGCACAAAAAAAACAATTGGCATGGTAGCCTCGACTTTGCTTTACATGCGCAGTTGAGACTTACATGGATGTTTACTTGAACCTGTGATCTTGTATTCAACTTTTGTATATGGATTTCGGTTGCTAGTGAACATTGGTAGGACTGTTTGTAGGCAGCAGTGACTTTGTTCTGCTTTCTTTGATCCATCCATAACTTGTGGTCCAAATCTGGTGGGAATCTAGTTGCAGGGCAGTCTTTCCTATGCATGTTTGCAGATTGAGACGGCCTTGACATTCTCAATGAAGGCCTCTGTAGTAGGTGGAAGAGACCATAATTGGAGTAACTGTTGCTTCCCGATTCCCGTTCTTGAAGGTCCACACACGTACTCTGGCCTCAGACAGAATTGGTCTATGATGGTTCATATAAGGAAGCTAATGAATTTTGTTGCCTGCTTCCACACCTCAGGCAAGTTAGCCTCAACATTACCTATCACCACCAGATTCAGACCTGTTTTCAGTACTTTCAACATCTTCATTTTCCTATACCAAAAAACATGCTGCCACTGTATCACATCCAGTAGGAGCATTACCTGCTCAATATGCTGTGAATTATGTTCCTGATGTATTCTTTAACAGTGCCTGGATATCAACAAACAATTCTCTCTTTACAGGTGATCCATAAACATTGGTTTTTTGTCATGCCTGGTTCCAGTAATGATAAAGGAAGAAGTGCATAAACATCCTGTATCAGCTGAAGAACAGTGACAGGTGCTTGCTGAGCTAACAGCAACCTGCTATTCGCCTGCCGCAAAATGATGTTAGCAGCTTCTTCATGAGTCGGTTGGCCATGTCAGCCCATCTACAATTGTACCACTGCAAAAACTTATTTCTACAGGTGTTTTTCCTGACCCTGTTATTCATAAGTGTGTGCTTTGTTTGTATTCTTCTTGAAGAAATCTGTGTCATTCAGCATGTTGTCGCAAAATAATATGATCAAACTGCTTCTTGTTTTCTATTATTTTCAAGGGCAAGCTTCTGAGAAGGCAGAAGCGCCTGTGGGGACTAACTTAAAATACGGCGCAAGCCTTCAAGCTCCCTCTACAGGTTCCTTGGTAGAACATTTTGTACCTGAAATCCTCATATCTGTCAAAGATCAAAAACACATCTTCAGTTTTTCAGCCCTCTGTTTCTATGTGACTGAATTATCTACATAATTCAAGTACCACAGGCTGTTTAGTTAGAGTTGGATGCTGCCAATGGAAGGATCCACAGGAGGGCACAACCATCAATGAAATTGTGCAAAAAGTGTGCTTACTGACGTCTGAGTTCAACTGTCGTTTGAAACATCTATCGTGTCTGGGTTTTCAAGGGACAGACTTTGATTTAGAGACTCGTATTCTCCTGTATCACGTAAAGAGAGCTGTAGGGACTGGTGAGAGCTCATATGACAGAACCTCTTTAATATCTATATCTTGGTGGAACCCTAGCTTGTAGTGTCACTCGTAATAAAATCGGTTGTATCATTAACCTTATGTTCCCAATCTTGATTGACGTCTTTGTGACATTATAGTTGCAACTGCCTTCTTAATTGTATTCATAGAAGCCATTCAGTTAATTTTCTTTCAAAACTCATTCATTTGTCTGGTGCCATTATCTAGTACTTTATAACATTACTGATGGTGAAGCAATTCGTCCAGTAACCCACATTGAGTAAGTACCTTCGGGGTGTTGTTCTGGGGCTAAAGGGTGTACTACTCATATAAAGTTTTCTTCGAAAGCCCTATTCTGTCCAGCGTTATCTGCAGCAATTCTGAGCTTTTGCCTCTTCCTTTGTGGGTGTCTCTTCACTGACAGCTCTGTACAACAACCTGCTTCAGAATCTCTCATGCTGGAGAATCCTCGTACTATCTGGCCACAAGAATGCAGGACGAAGAAGCCCAGATTTCAGTGTTTCAGGTTTGTTGTGATGCCTATTATTCCAGTCTTCCCATGGCCATATCGCATAACAAGTTGTCTCAATATACTATCACTCCAGATTCCATGTCCACAGTCCCATTTGTGTCTCGTCACATGGGATCCTTTCACTGAAGGTTCCCAAGACATGTTGTGGGAGGCCTCATTCTTCGCAGAGAATAGAGGGCATATCGAGCATAATTCACGTTGCCAGATGCATAGAAGTTAGGGCATCATGAGCTGACTGCTTGTAGGTGAAGGTGAAGGTGATCCACCCTCTCTTTCAGCCCCACATAGAGCATTCATGATCCAGCTACTGGTTTTATGGGGGGGGTGGGGTGGGGGGGGGAGAAACGCAAATCTACCACACATTTTTGTAGTGCGCACTTTTAATTGCCAAGAAAGCCTTGCAATTCGGTCATGCGACTCTCTGGCTCTGTATGTGACTTTGTGCCAGGTAATGGTCCTGGTAGCAAACTCTATTGTTAGCATTTATCATAGCTCTCACATCATTGGGACCTTCTTACCAGTAAGCATTTTCGACACCACCAAAACAGACTCAGGGAATAGATTCTAATCCAGACTCGGCCACCAATGTGCCGACTGCACCTACAAAACTCAATAGATGCACATTCCACATAATCTGGTATCAAATCTGGACAAAACATATTTGGAAGCCCACTGAACCTTACCACAATCCTGTACAGCTGTTGGTTTGAGTAAACAGGCGTGAAGGCTTGGACAGTTTCTCTGTTATTCATGTGCTTTTCTTCATGGCAGTCATGATAGTGGTTCAGGATCTGCTGGTGGCAAACAATCAATGGGAGATACACCGCTTTAGTTTTTGGTGAGGGGGGACTGACTTGCCTCACGACACAGACGGGTATTGTAACCATTGAACTCTGGACAATTATCTAAACTTTACTTTATCTGAAAGGAAATCAAAATCTGTTCATTGGCTCTTCGCTGTGAACCACTTTATGTGCTAAGAGTCTTAGAAGGTTTCACAAACTCACAGGCAAATTTGGTTTCTTGGGACATTTACTGACAATTTCAAGTTCATAATCTATTTCTCGTGGCATCTCTGCCTTTTCAGGCGTGTATACTCTGCTATTGTTGCTGTGCATTAACATCACAGATAGGTACATGAGTACCGCCAAAGAATGGTTGATAACACTGGTCGACACCAAAATGGTTCTGAGTTCATTGTGTTTGGGTTGGAACAGCATTTTCGGTGTGATTTAAAAAATGGCATTGCTTTTTCTCTAGCACGTATAGTTTTTTGAAATTCGGCATTTAAATTGTAATAGCTATTAAATTATATCTATATAATAATTATAAATTAATCGAACAATCCCCTAAGTTATATTTTTACTCGTAATTAAATTTGGTGGTGCCTGCGGCTTTTTGGACCTAATGTACATATCTGCAAAAATATACTTAAATTATGTATTCCAAATATATCCGAAAATGTCACATCTTGGAAATATCGAAAATATCCCAAAATTCACAGTAAAATTTTGGGACTTTATAGATAATTATATAGATATTAAATATATTAATATATTATAAATATATAAAAATTATATTATAATATTATTATATATAATTTATAAAAAATATATATATATATATATGATATATATTATATATAATAAATACTTTTAAAGTATTTTAGAACACAACTTCGAAATTTTTTTTGAGAGAAAGATGCGCTAGTTCGAAGAACAGTCAGATCTAGACTGTTCTTCAGAAGAACAGTCAAGATCTCAAATTGGTATTAAATATACATATGATCAAAACTATACCTAACACACAAAGTACTCACCTGCTCCATAGTACATCAGAAGTGTTTCTGTAGTTTGCTCTTTCGTTTGTAGGAGCAGCTACTTTCACGTTGTAGCGTCCAGCAATAGTCCCCTATCATGTTGGGACTGAATCGTCCTTGGTATCGGGTTTCCATGGTGGCAATGTCCTGGTGGAAACGTTCCCCCTGCTCATCACTGACCGCGCCAAGATTCGTTGGGAAGAAATCAAGATGTGAATGGAAAAAGTGGATTTTGAGTGACATCTGAGCCCCAAGCGCATGGTAACTCTTCAACATGTCATTTACAAGTTCCTCATAATTCGATGCTCGAACATTACCTAGGTAGTTCTTTATAACAGCCAAAAAAGCTCTTCCAAGCAGCTTTTTCCAGGGCAGTTAGGCTCTTTACAAAGTCATCATCATTGAGTAGTTGACGAATTTGAGGGCCATTGAAAACACCTGCCTTTACTTTGACTTCAGATACAGTGCGTTCAAACTTTGCTAACAAATACTGAAAGCCAGCACCATTTTGATCCATGGCCTTCACAAAATTTTTCATTAACCCAAGTTTCAGATGCAATGGAGGTAAGTACACCTTTTCACTGTCAACAAGAGGTTTGTACATACAGTTGAACCTGCAGGTGAGTCTTTCGGTCGTGCTGGCCATTCCTTTGTTTGTAATGTTTGCTGTCCGCTCTAGAGTCCCACAAACAAAGAAAACACATGTGCTTAGTGTAACCTAACTGGAGTCCTAGAAGCAAGGAGATTACCTTCAGGTCCCCACACAGATTCCACTGATGTTCTTCATATTTAACAGCAGATAACAAAGTCTTCATAGTTTCATAAGTTTCACTCATTTCATGGCCATGCGCAATTGGAACACTCGGAAGCTTATTTCCTTTATGCAGAAGAACGGCCTTTAGCGTGTTTTTTCCTGAATCTATGAACAGCCGCCACTCACTCTTATCATAAGTGTGAGACTCACAAAGTTGTTCCATGAGTGTGTCAACATCAAAGCAGTAACAGAGCTTGTGTTCCATCTTGAAGAAGCTTGAAAGTTCTTTATGTCTACGACGAAACGTGGTGATGAGAACTCCTTTTTGTAGCAAATTCCATTCCTTGAGACGAGATCCAAGGACTAAACTTTTCTCCTTGGGTAGATCTAGGTCCCTAGCAAGGTCATGTAGCATTTCCTGACTGATGAATTTGGGCTCTCTGTTGTCTTCCATTTCTTGAAAGTCTGTATCCATGGGATTATCCTCCTCGTTCGAATCTGATTCACTTATAGCACTTGCAATTGGAACATTTGGAACTGGGAGATCAGGACCATGTGGCACAGGCCTGATGGCAGAAGGTACGTCAGGATACCTGATTTTAGCTCGCGTTTTTACTGAATATTCTTTGATGTTAGTGAGGCAGAAGTAGCAGTCAGTACTGTGATCCTTTTGTTCACGCCAAACCATTGGGATGCCGAATGCCATGCCTGATGGCCGTTTGCCACGCATCCATTCATTCAAGTGGTTCACACAGGGGTTGCATGCTACGTGAGGGGCCCATTTCTTATCTTGATCACCTATACGGCACTTGAAGTAATGCAGATAAGCTGCTTTAACATTCTTTGTAAGAGGTTTCTTCAGACTGTCAGGGGTAAAAATTCCACATATGTAACAAAAACTGTCCGATGCATTCACACAGTTACGGCGCTCCATCACAACCCGGTACAAGGTACTATATACGGTAAACCAACTAAAATTAAGACTCCACTAAATCAAACACATCATATCTGCAAAGAAAAATAAAATGTTTAAACATATGTCAATAGCTGCACGATCAGTAGGTAAAAATGTACTACACAGCCTGCTAACCCCTCGCCAATACGCAGCGCGCACACCCTCCCCTGCTCACTGCACAAACCACACTGACTCAAAAACACTGCACTGCCCTAAATAGGCTTAAGAAAAGAAAAGATTAAGAGTTTAAAATGAAAACATAGGTGAAACCTATTTCTGCTGATTTTACCCATATTTTTTCATGAATTGCGTCTGGTTCTCAAAAACTGGACGTGATAGAGTTAATTGAACATCAGATTCGAGTTCAGCAGGGTCGATTTACCTAGAATCAGCTTCATTTAGTCCAGAACCATGTCTTCGATTTTTTTTTTGTCGACCAGTGTAATTTACCATTCTGAGATGAAATGTCTGTATCAAAATTGTCTGTTACAATTTGTACAAGACCATCTTCTGCCCTTGAAATTGCTGTTAATTTGGTATTTTTTGCCGCACCTACAGCTGCAGCCTTTTGGAACTGTAGCAACTCGTCATAGGTACATGTTACTCCAAAGTCATTCATTGTCTTGACTACTTTTGAATCTCGTAGAAATACAGCCAGGCTAATGTGCAATGGAGTTGGATTGTTTGTTACTACTGATGTGATAATGTTACCTATCAAAAGAGCAGGTAAGCTGTTATCTAATTTAGGTGACAAACGAGCAAGGAGATCCTGAACTGTGCTGCTTACATATTCTGAGGCAATTTCATGATTCATCTTGGTATTATAGCTATTTTTATCAGATGTAATTTCATTGACTTCTTTACATATCTTTTTCCTAGCCTTGTGAATTGCAATACCAGTGTCATCATCTTCTGCATCTGGAATGATGCGTAGAACATCTGCTGCCTTACTCTGCAAGGCTAATATTGAGGCAATACCAGGGGAAGACAGAACTACAAGGTCCTTACCAAAGTGCGCAGATAGTTATGCTATTAGCTGTCTACGGGATAGAGCATTGCCTTCATTTTCTATGTACAAATTGAACAGATCAACTGAGTTCCAAATATGTGACATGTCTTCCTTTAAGATACTGATAACAACCTGCAAACCTTTATCCAACTCAGGCTTATCTGCCTGTGCTTCCTTTACCGCAGCAGAGGTTAATCTACTTGAAATAAAGTTGGTACTGTGATACCAGGGTTTTTATAGGTTGCTGACACCTTTATATGAATGACATTACTTTGTTAAAATTCTTCATTGACTAATAAAATCTCCTCGTCACAACTGAATTGGGATGAACTTAAGGTTAGTAAGGGGAAATGCTGCCACCAGTTCAGGCGAGTAGTTCTATGGTTTACTCCCTGAACACGATTTACTATATGAGAATTATTGGTAGTCGGGGTGGATACTTAGTATTACACCGAGTGAGGCTGAAACTCTTTTTGGAAAACGTGGGGAAGTATTTCCATAACAAGGGAATAATCACCTAGGGGTTTTTGCAATAAACACAAGAAGCTATATTTTAAACATCATCCGGTTTATTCATCATGAAATATTATTTCTCTTGTTTGAGACCTTAGGCACATATATAAACTCTAATTCGGCACAGGAAAGCTCTCCAGAGCATAACCTGTCTCACTGAGTTATATTCTTAGAACTACCATCTACGTATACACCAGCTGAACACTGTAGGCATCCATGGAAAATATAAGGGGGGGGGGGAATGTAAGAGTAATGATGTTGTTCGCGTTCACTAAACCATGTGGCGTGGTTTTTCTCCAGACTGAGACATTCGTCGGAACCTTGAGGGAAGTGAGTGAGAGACTCTTTAATAACACTTATAAGGACGGGACAGGCCTCCTATGCGTTAATGAAAACTAAACAACTGTACCTATATATGGATATATAGATTGATATATTATAACAAGGAGGGGGGGGGGAGGAAATAGGAGCGAGTTACTGCATATCTTACCTTGAGGGAAGTGAGTGAGAGACTGACTTCCTCGTGGTAGACCAAAGCGAGGTTGGAAGAAGCGGGAAAAAAGGAATGTTCGGATCCTTAGGAACGGCTTCCCCTGAAGGGATTATCAGACCTCGAATGACTCTAATTAACTAATGAAACAAGTATACATATGAAATGGCTGCCTATAATGCAGTTCTTTTACTTTGATATAGAAGAATTTAATATGTTTATTCTAATATCCGGGGAAAGGTGTTACTTCCTTTCGGTCAAGCCCACGAACGCGTTTTCTAGAGAGACGAGGTATCGGAGTCGGAACATAAATTTGGTCGACTTTTAATTCAGCAAATAACTCGACTAACCCACCCATTTATAAACGTGATCTGTCACTATTGTGTCTATTTTGAAGGACATTAAGAATCTAAGAGTGTTCCTTGACCTGTCAGGAGGGTAAGGGGAGGGATGAAAAGTTTTGAATCTACTAGTTATCGATGATCGCGAAATAAATGTCCCACGCATTTGGACTCGTATCCTGAGTGTATGGGGGAGGGAGTGGGGGGGGGGAAGATAGAAGTGGGAGAAAGAAAGAAAAATGATAGAAAGATAAATATTACGAGAACAGAAAAGATTTGATTGACCTTAGTATAATAAGAATATCCTGTTCCTCCATATGCTGGGCCTAGGCAACAACTTGCCCCAGAACAACATATGGTTATTGAAACCTTTTTCCTTCTTAAATACATAACCCGGGAATTATATGATAGGAATTTCCATCCTGTCTTTTTCCGAATTTCCGGGCATTACAGTACGACATGCAACATGGTTGCGTGCATCAGCTGCGTGCAAATCACTGATAGCTCCACTCACCCTAATCCGAACTTGTGCTGCCCAATCATCATTCCGTTCATCACATTTTGCAAGGATTTCTGTCTTAAGGGACATTTTCTTTTCTGGCCTGTTAACTTGTCTGCAGAGATATGCTGGTTTTCATCTTGATGGATGCTTGGGGTCCTTCTTAACTTGGCAATCTTCTCCACAAAATATACAGTGCTCAAAGAAATTGAACTTCAGTTGTTCAGAACGTCTTGCTCGTTTTCTAGGTGCAGCATCTGCTTCTTCTTCATCTGCCTTTTGGCCTTTCAGGGCCCTTTGAACCTCTTTTGGATGAACGTATGTATTCACACATGAGCTATGGACCTTCAAACTCAGATCCTTGTCATTATCATATTGCAACTGCAGTTTCTGATGGATTTCATCTTTGTATACTTTACTGCATCTTATGATATTTTCTATCCTCTTAGCTTTAGCATTTATCAAGACTTCTTTCTTCTTCGAATCTGTGCATTTAAACTTCCAAGCAAAATAGCATTCTTCCTCCATTCTGGCTTTGCTTCATATACATGTACACTTCAATTGTAAATTGTAAACTGTAGCAATAACTTACACTAGTACCAATCTAACACTTAGAACATTGGTCTCTGTTATAGGCCGAGGGTTTATCCTTTTACCACCTTTAACAGTATACACTTTCATGTATGGGATACAACTAGGTTCACACAGTTTATGTACTACTCCTAGCCCGATCGTTCATCCAGTGCCATTTAAGTCCCGTGCGATCTGTACACCATCCGAATGAATTAAGCCCCTTCATTCTTGGCTCGGCTCTCCCGCGTTGGCACACCCTGTCTATTCAGGTACGGTTATCTAACTTAAATGGGGCAAATTAGATAACATTTGGGACACTAAGTTACATTTTAGCTGACACTGAACCCCATGCTGGGTTTCACAGCAGTGAAGTCACCAGTGTGCCCTGGTAGTGCAAGGACATTCACTCCTTTATGATAAACAATAAACAGAGAAATAAAATGCCACACAACAAATGGATGTGAGGATTACGAGGAAACAAACACGTGAGGATCAATCACCTATACATATCTGATGTGAATATAGCATGTTCAGGCATCCCTAGTTTTCAACAGTTTCTATCAAAAACTATACACACTGCACCTTCAGATAATTTCATGAGTAAATGTACAAAATAGTAAAATCTACTAGTAAATTAACAAAGTGTACGAATCATACATACGTCAAAATTACGATGTGTACACTTCAATTTCTTATTTGTTGGGCAGCCATTTTGAATTAAAAAATACTAGAAATAGATTTTCTGGATCAAAATACCCTGGAATTCATGTATTGGTTGACCCTCTGTGTGAATTTTCAAGGGATGTATGGTATTTTATGTATTTTGTTATGATTTTGGCGGCCATTTTGTTTTATGCTAATTATCTCAAATTACCCAAGGCTGACAGCGAGCCAACATATATATTTTTCAAACCGGATATGTTGGCAAACCAAATCCACTGAAAATTTTTGTTAAGACCCCAAAACAAGGTTATAAGAAATATGTACTTTTGGCTGCCGGACTAATGTGATTAGTGGCCAATAAGCATGATACGGTTCTCGAAAATGATGAATATTGAAATATTTTGTCTGCATTTTTTAATAATATAATCAATTATAATTACTTTTTGTCCACAAATCCACTCTATGATGTCTTTATTGCTTTCCTTGACCTAATAAACATACATTTAGACACCAAGAACATATTAATAGCTATTAAATGAGTGAAGATATGACAAATCTAGTTTTCACGGTGGCCATCTTGGATTTTGCCCCCTGGCGGAGTTAGCCCGCACTTTTGCGAGGAACATGGGGGCTTATTTTGTTCAGTATCCTCAAGTCATTTAAAAACCACTTTCAAACCTTGATCAGGAGAAATTGGTCACGGGCTCAATGGTAGGGTCCTCTTACTATATAGGTATTGTACCTGAACAATTACCCAAAGAGGATCAAAATACTCTAGATCACTATGATCACACTGTCAATTATGTAAATGGTAATTATGAAGTAGGACTACCTTGGCAAATAGACGCCCCTGTGTTACCTTCCAATTATCACATAGTTAAGAGCCAATTAAATAGTTCAATAAGAAAACTGAAGAAAAAACAGTCTAAATTGGAATGCTATGATAAGATCATTCAAGATCAATTAAAGGATGACTTTATCGAAAAACTGGAAGAAGCAGTAAATCATAATATAGGACATTATTTACCCCACCATGCAGTGGCCAAAGATTCATCAACCACCCCCATTAGAATAGTTTTCAATTGTACTTTCAAAACTAAACATGATGCTAGAACTTAAATGACTGCCTTCAGACAGGCCCTAATCTCTTGTACAATCTGGAGATGTTCTAGTATAATTCAGAACAGATAAATTCGCCCATGTGGCTGATATCTCCAAGGCTTTCCTAAGATTAGGTCTAAGGGAAGAAGACAGAAATGTCACAAAATTCCTATGGCCTGAAAATATAGATCAGGAGGACAGCCCCCTAGCCACGTATAGGTTTAAGTCAGTTCTTTTTGGTTCTTGCTCAAGCCCCTTTTTATTAGATAAAACATTACAGTACCATTTTAAAGGTTCAGATAGCCCAGAATTAGGGAAGAACTTCTGGATGGATAATTTGCACAGGACGAAAAATTCAGAGGAAGAACTAATAAAAATATATAACCCGGCTAATAAAGAATGCAGGAAGGCCAGCCTCCCCTTACAGAGTTGGAATACTAATTCTCCAAGGCTATAAGGGATAATCAGGAAGGATTTCCTTAATTATACGCCACCAGAAGTCCAACCAGTGTTAGGATTATGGTGGAATGTAAAAACTGATGAACTAAGATTAAAGGCTCCAGATTTTTCTGATGTGGTCTTAACAAAGAGATCACTCTTAAGTCAGATCAGCCAAGTATTTGACCCCTTGGGCATAGTGAGCCCAATAACTATAAGGGGTAAATGTCTAATACAAAAGGCTTGGTGAGAACACCTCAATTGGGAGGTGATGAGATTGAGAACACCTCGATTAGGAGGTGATCATTCCCTCTTGCTGGGAAATATGCAACAGAATGGGAGACTATAAAATCTAAGTTCAATAAAATAAATGAAGTTCACATAAGTACACTACCCTCCCGAGTTTCACGCTATGCGAGTTTCGCGATCCTCGAGTTTCGCGCTTAGTCCTAAATTCTTATCATCCCGACTTTCGCGCATTATATTCCCGAGTTTTGCGTGTTTTTTTTTTGTGTGTGTGTGTGTGTGTGTGTGTGTGTGTGTGTGTGTGTGTGTGTGTGTGTGTGTGTGTGTGGTGTGTGTGTGTGTGTGCCTACAGCACCGTTAGGCAGTGACCTCCAGGAGTGGGATGGTAGGCCCTGGAGGTTAACTTGAGGCTGTGGGTTGGCCCTTGCCTGTGGCAGACGATTTTTATAGGACCCTGTGATTAGAGGCTCAGCGCCCCTGTGTCCTCCGATGCACTCGACATCGGAGTAATGACCAGCGTGTGGGTGTCTTAGGCCATCAGGTNTTACAGAAAGGTAGTACAGTGGGTATATAGACGCTGTGTGTTTGTTGTGTTTGCTATAGTTTATTTTAGCTTGAAAAACATGTTTTTTTTTGTTTTTTTTAAATTGATGGGTCCTGGAACTAAACCTATATTTTACCATTAGTCATGTGTTTTGTTATACGAGATTTCGCTTACGAGTAGCCAGGTGGAACCTAACTGCTCGTATCTTCGGGACCTCCTGTACATATACACATATACATACACACATACATATACACATATAGGTACATACACACACATGTATATACACACACATACACACATATATGCACATATACACACATATATGCACATATACACATACATGCACATATACACATACACACATGAACAAACATTTGCACCTGTGCTATTGAGACCATGCATAGTAATATCAGTTTATAAATATTTGTGAAAATAGGAGAGTTAAACAAAAAGCAATATAGTTTCAATTCGCTGGTATCTATTTATCAAATGTTGTTTAGCATTATACTTGAAAGAAGACAATGGAAGGGCATTTCTGTGATTTTCTGTAAATTCATTCCAGTATGTGAACCCCCTTGTAGCTATGTTTTGTTGAGCGTGTGTGGCTCTGCACCGTGGGATTCTTAGGTACAAGGGTCTTCTGCCGCCATCATGTGCTGTGTACTGGAAACAATTGTCAGAGTATGTGTTTAGGGATTTAAAGACAAATATACATGCTTGCAAGAAACAATATGTCAGATACTTTTAACAGCTTATTGCTATGAAATAGAGGGTCAGAATGGTCATATTTTGAGCTGTAGAACATTATTCTGATTTTTTTCTTTTGAGCAAGAAACAGATGATCAATGTAGGTCTTGTAGGCTCCGCCCCAGATAGCTGCACAATATAATAAATGTGGGTATATTAATGATATATGAATTTCCTTAATGCATGCAGTGGTAATACAATTTCTTTATTTTGTATAAAATCCCTGTTAGCCTGGAGACTTTAGTACATAGTGTGATGCCAGGGTTTTGAGTTACTGACACCTTTGGGTTGAATGATATTAATTTGTTAGAATTCTTCTTTGACTAATAAAATCTCCTCGTCACAACTGAATTGGGATGAACTTAAGGTTAATAAGGGGAAATGCTGCCACCAGTTCAGGCGAGTAGTTCTATGGTTTACTCCCTGAACACGATTTACTATAGGAGAATTATTGGTAGTCGGGGTGGATACTTAGTATTACACCGAGTGAGGCTGAAACTCTTTTTTTGAGACTTGGGGAAGTATTTCCATAACAAGGGAATAATCACCTGGGGTTTTGCAATAAACACAAGAAGCTATATTTTAAACATCAGCCGGTTTATTCATCATGAAATATTATTTCTCTGGTTTGAGACCTTAGGTATATATATAAACTCTAATTCGGCACAAGAAAGCTTTACAGAGCATAACCTACCTCACTGAATTATATTCTTAGAACTACCATCTACGTATGCACAAGCTGAACACCGTAGGCATACATGAAAAATATAAGGGGGGGGGGGAAATATAAGAGTAATGATGTTGTTCGCGTTCACTAAACCATGTGGCGTGGTTTTTCTCCAGACTGAGACATTCGCCGGAACCTTGAAGGGAGTAGGGAGATGACTCTTTAATAACACTTATAAGGACAGGCCAGGCCTCCTATGCGTTAATGAAAACTAACCAACTGTACCTATATATGGATATATAGATAGATACACTATAACAAAGGGGGAAGATGGAAGAGAGTTAATGGACGTCTTACCTTGAAGGGAGTAGGGAGATGACTAATGTCCTCATGGTATGCCACGGTAAATTTGGGAGAAGCGGGAGAAAAGGAATGTTCGGATCCTTATGAACGGCTTCCCCTGAAGGGAGTATCCGACCTCGAATGACTCTAATTAACTAATGAAGCAAGTATGCACATGAAATGGCTGCCTATAATAGTTCTTTTACTTTGATATAGAAGAATTTAATACATTTAGTCTAATATTCGGGGAGAGGTGTTTCTCCTTTTTTGGACAGCATACGAACGTGTTTTACAGAGTGATGAGGTATCGGAGTCGGAATAGAAATTTGGTCAACTTTCAATTTAGCGAATAAACTCGACTAACCCACCCATTTCAAAACGTGATCTGTCACTATTGTGTCTATTTTGAAGGGACATTAAGAATCTAAGAGTGTTCCTTGATCTGTCAGGAGGGTAAGGGGAGGATGAAAAGTGTTGAATCTACCAGTTATCGACGATCGCGAAATAAATGTCCCACGTATTTGGACTCGTATCCTGAGTGTATGGGGGAGGGAGTGGGGGGGGGGGACGGAGATAGAAGTGGGAGAAAGAAAGAAAGAAGAAAAATTTTACGAGAACAGAAAAGATTGGATTGACCTTAATATAATAGGAATACCCTGTTCCTCCATATGCTGGGCCTAGGTGACAACTTGCCCCAGAACAACATATGATTATTGAAACCTTTTTCCTTCTTAAATACATAACCCGGGAATTGTATGATAGGAATTTCCATCCTGTCTCTTCCGAATCTCCGGGCATTACACACGTCTATTCTCCGGGAGAATTAAATTCTTCAATATCAAACTTACTACTCACTGATCTCCCGTTTTCTTTCTAAAGCTGTGTCAAGAGGATGTGTCTGAATGGGACGAATTTATGGTGAATTTACTAGAGATTCTTCTATTCTTTGAAACGGTATCTGAATGTGTTTAGATTACACGAATATTCAATGATAAGGAAGTATCCCAATCAACCTCCGACCTGGGCAGTAACGTGGTCGTCAAAGCCTGACTCAATACCTAATTCTCGTTGCTAGGAATGTCCCAAGGGCGCACACCGGCTACCCTCATGGTTACTGACAAGCGCCTAACAAGTCTTGAAATATTCGCTACACCTCAAGCTGGCTGACTGTAGTTGAGTAGTCGTACGACTATCTCGAATTAAAATACTCCTCTCACCGAACCAGGCTGAGCCCGTGAAAATAGATACTCCGAATTCTAGAAATGAGAAATCTCCTAGACCAAATTGTTTCAGCTAGTCCGACACACACTCAATTCCTTGACTCAGTAATCTACATTTAACACTTTTCGCTTAATCTTCACATGAATACACCGCAAGTCGGGTTGACTGTAACATGAATTAAAATACCTTGAAGACTCACCGAACCAGACTGAGTCCGTTAATGAAATTCAATGAGAGACTGGTATCCCAATCAACCTCCTACCTGGGTATACAACTACCCGAAACAGAGTAGATATTTTCCTTTCAAGTTCATAAAATAAATGATCAATGTTCATGTTCAAAATAATTCTTCCTTGATTTTCTAATTTAACACTATTGGATACCGAACTTTTCCATCTTGTTGTTGATGGGTGGCATCATGGGTCTTGTGACGCCATGTACTTCTTGATGGCCTGTCAGCTCTTCAAAACGTTCAGGAACTCCTGTAGGTTCTTGGAAACTAGAGTGTGCCCATTCCTGAGCCGGTGTCGCTGCATCCTCCGCCTCCGTAGCTGTTTGGGTCACCGCTGTTGCTCTGGTTGTGGTAGACCACGGCGGCGGCGGACAGGCGGTTCAGACGCCCCTTGATACCCTGCACGGCCATGATGTACAGGTTCTTGGCGCCTGTGTTGTCAGCGCAGCTCATGTCGGTGACGGGTAGGCCGAGGGAGATCCAGGACTTCCCTGCCGACGAGGCTTCACGTCCTCTCTTTGACATGGTGGTGGTTGCGAGGTGTGTGGGTGGCGTGGCGGCTAGACGCGGCATGCTGCCGGGCTGAGGTGGCTGGCTGTCGTGGCTGCGGCGCGCGGCAGGCTGCGGCGGCCAGCTGGCTGTGGCGGCGACGGCTGTGACGGCTGTGGCGGCTCGCTTCTTACAGCTCACTGCCACATGGTCATGGTTCATGTGTGTAGGATGTTTGGTTTATAGGGGGAAAGATCTAATGAGCCTACTATTATGATCGATTACTGTATGAAAATTTACCGAAATTTGACTTTATCTTGCTATTTTCCCAAGGTGAGATTCTGGAACTGTTATTTGAAGGAAATAATAACCCACCGCTTAAGTCACCAGTGTGATGCCAGGGTTTTTATGTTTTGAAAACTTTAAAACTTATTGTATCTTATGACCGACACTAAAAAAAAATCCCACCGCAAAACTACAAGAAAGTTGAAATTAGTCATATGACTTCACTATTTAATTATGTGAGATTTATTATGTCGTCGGAGTGGATACTTAGTATTACACCGAGTGAGGCTGAAACTCTTTTTTTGAGACTTGGGGAAGTATTTCCATAACAAGGGAATAATCACCTGGGGTTTTGCAATAAACACAAGAAGCTATATTTTAAACATCAGCCGGTTTATTCATCATGAAATATTATTTCTCTTGTTTGAGACCTTAGGTATATATATAAACTCTAATTCGGCACAAGAAAGCTCTACAGAGCATAACCTACCTCACTGAATTATATTCTTAGAACTACCATCTACGTATACACAAGCTGAACACCGTAGGCATACATGGAAAATATAAGGGGGGGGGGAAATATAAGAGTAATGATGTTGTTCGCGTTCACTAAACCATGTGGCGTGGTTTTTCTCCAGACTGAGACATTCGCCGGACCTTGAAGGGAGTAGGGAGATGACTCTTTAATAACACTTATAAGGACAGGCCAGGCCTCCTATGCGTTAATGAAAACTAACCAACTGTACCTATATATAGATAGATACACTATAACAAAGGGGGAAGATGGAAGAGAGTTAATGGACGTCTTACCTTGAAGGGAGTAGAGAGATGACTAATGTCCTCATGGTATGCCACGGCAAAATTTGGGAGAAGCGGGAGAAAAGAATGTTCGGATCCTTATGAACGGCTTCCCTGAAGGGAGTATCCGACCTCGAATGACTCTAATTAACTAATGAAGCAAGTATGCATATGAAATGGCTGCTATAATAGTTCTTTTACTTGATATAGAAGAATTTAATACATTTAGTCTAATATTCGGGGAGAGGTGTTTCTCCTTTTTTGGACAGCATACGAACGTGTTTTACAGAGTGATGAGGTATCGGAGTCGGAATAGAAATTTGGTCAACTTTCAATTTAGCGAATAACTCGACTAACCCACCATTTCTAAACGTGATCTGTCACTATTGGGTCTATTTTGAAGGACATTAAGAATCTAAGAGTGTGTCCTTGATCTGTCAGGAGGGTAAGGGGAGGATGAAAAGTGTTGAATCTACCAGTTATCGACGATCGCGAAATAAATGTCCCACGTATTTGGACTCGTATCCTGAGTGTATGGGGGAGGGAGTGGGGGGGGGGACGGAGATAGAAGTGGGAGAAAGAAAGAAAGAAGAAAAAATTTTACGAGAACAGAAAAGATTGGATTGACCTTAATATAATAGGAATACCCTGTTCCTCCATATGCTGGGCCTAGGTGACAACTTGCCCCAGAACAACATATGATTATTGAAACCTTTTTCCTTCTTAAATACATAACCCGGGAATTGTATGATAGGAATTTCCATCCTGTCTCTTCCGAATTTCCGGGCATTACAATAGGTCACTTATTTGAGATTTCCATAATAATTTACTATGTATGATTATCCCTAAAAACTTGAATTCATGAACTTGTATTAAGGAGAAGTTTTCCAGTTAATGGTAATATGTGCTGTGTTGGTCATTAATGGGCTGGAGACCATGAAGCACGATTTGGAAGTATTTAAAGACAATTTATTATTTTCAGCCAATCAGACACATGTTTTAATTCTATATTAAGGGTATTTTCAATCACTATTAAATCTTTTCCTTTTACATTATCGTGGTGTCATCAGCATAAAGAAGAAACTCCAATCTATCAGTGCAACGAATAATGTCATTTATATATATAAAAAACAAATCAATCAATCATTGGGGGCATACGCCGGGGGGCGCGTCGCCTCGCCCACCCTACGGACACCACTCCCGGGGGTTACCACGCGCGAGTTCCCATGCAGGCTCCTTTCCATACCAAGCAGCTCTCGACAAGAAACATCAACTTGCCCCAGCCACGAGCCTTGTGGGCGCCCCTTGGCCTCCTCCACGCCGGATTGTCTCTTACAGATACAACCCGATGGGAAGGATCGGTTTCAGGGTAGCGTGCCACATGCCTATATAGCCGAAGTTGGCGCTGACGGACTATACAGGTAATAGGCCTCGATTCAGTCTCACGGTGCAATTGCTGATTTGACACGTAATCATCCCAGCGATACCCCATGATTCTGCGAAGACACTTATTACCAAAGGCATTGATTCGTCTCTTCAAGTCACTATTAGTGTCCATGTCTCACAACCATAGAGTAAGACAGGGATCACAAGCGACTTGAAGATCCGGATCTTTGTCCTCCTGCACAGGGTACCGACAACGCCAAATACTCCCGCTGAGCGAGTCCATAACACCGTGGGCTATGCCAATCCGCCGTAAGGCTTCTTGACGTGACCCGCCGTCATATGGATTGCGCTACCAAGGTATGTAAAACTTTCCAAGATCTCAGTGTCCTCGCCCACACGCATGAACAGACTGTACTGCTTCATTAGTAAGTCTCCAAAACACCTGGACCTTGGTCTTGAGCCAGGAGACCTCAAGTCCCAAAGGCTTTGCCTCCTCGTGCAGCGCCTCGAGAGCCATCACCAGGGACCTCCAGCGACTCAGGAAAGATTACTGCATCATCGGCAAAAACAAGATCAGTGATCTTGGTGTTGCCGACGGATGCTCCACAATCACTTTGATCTACAACCTTGTCCAATACCCAGTCCATACAAGCGTTGAAAAGTGATGGGGCAAGGACGCACCCTTGCCTCACTCCTGTATTCACAGGAAAGAAGCTGGATACACCTGCCCCACACTTCACAGCACTTTCAGTCCCAGAATACAGACCAGTTATCAAACCAATAGTCCTTGCAGGAATCCCTCGAAGTCGCAGAAGATCCCAGAGGGGACTCATGATGCACTGAGTCAAACGCCTTCTTGAGATCAACATAGGCTGCAAGCATCCCCTGTCGAAACTCACGTCGGCGTTCCACCAGGACACGAAGCGCTAGGATATGGTCCGTTGTTGACTTACCAGGCGTGAACCAGACTGCTGAGGTCTCTGATGCTTCACCAGATGACTGCGAATTCGTGTCAGCAATAGATGGGCAAGCACCTTGCCTGGTACGCTGAGCAGTGTAATACCACGGTAATTGTTGCAGTCCTGACGGTCCCCTTTCCCTTTCCAGATAGGGACGACCAGCCCCCTTTTCCAGTCAGGAGGAATGGTACCTGATTGCCACACGGCAGTCAGGACAGCATGCAATCCGCGGATCATGGCCTCACCTCCAGCTTTGAGGAGCTCCGCACTGATATTACAAACACCAGCTGCCTTTCCACCCTTCAACTTTGCTACAGCCTCTCTGACTTCGTCAAGAGAGGGTGCGGTTTCGTCAATGGGAGGATCGGCATCCACTGCCTGTAACCTGTGGTGTGAAGCTGCTCAGTTGGAGGGTCCACCGTGAATAACTGCCCAAAGTACTCAGCCCAACGAGCCATCTGCCCATCCATGTCCGACACGAGGCGCCCATCTGCTGTTCGAATAGCACTCGCCCGAGAAGGAGACTTGGAACGGAGCTTCTTCAGGGCTCGGTAGGCGGGTCGGAGGTCATTAGCGTTCAAATGACCCTCGACATCCTCAGCGAGACTCCTGACATACCTCTCCTTGTCTCTCCCAGGAGGGTTCTAGTCCGGCGTGAAAGAGCCTGTGCTGGTCCCGGTTCCCAGCCAGCCTGGCAGCGCGACTCTCCTCGATTTTCTCCAGCGTCTCCGTCGAGACAAAACCACGCCTTGACCTCGGGCGCTCCCCAATAACACTCCTTGGCAGCCTGTAGAGTTTACGTTTGAAGTATCCCACAGTTCTACAGGTCCCGAGGCA
>JACEEZ010013442.1:67500-79400 GCA_016584305.1 Chionoecetes opilio | reverse complement strand
ATCAGTCAATGTCGGTAGTGAAAACTAATCTAGGATACTATTATCCTTGTAGGCTCACGGACCACCTGATTTAAATATACTTCGTTTACCATATCAAGCAATCGCATACCTTCTCTATCAGCAGAATTATAATTCCAGTTTATACGAGGTAGGTTAAAATCTCCACATATAATTGTATCGTTTTTATTGCTGACAACTGACTTTATCTCGTCATAGAGGAGGCAATCTACTTCCGCATTTGATTTGGGAGGACGATATATTGTCCCAATAGTGATCATAATGATAATAGAGGAGGAGGAGGAGGAGGAGGAAGGAGGAGGAGGAGAGGAGGAGGAGGAGGAGGAGGAGGAGGAGGAGGAGGAGGAGAAGGAGGAGGAGGAGGAGGAGGAGGAGGAGGAGGAAGAGGAGGAGGAGGAGGAGGAGGAGGAGGAGTTGGAGGAGGAGGAGGAGGAGGAGGAGAGGAGGAGGAGGAGGAGGAGGAGGAGGAGGAGGAGGAGGTAAAGTAAGGTTTAGGAGAAGGAAGGAAGGAGGTAAGGAAGGCATAGGTGGTATAAGGTGGTAGAAAGTGTGTTTTCTGGTAAGAATGAATAAATATATATATGTATATATATATATATATATATATATATATATATATATATATATATATATATATATATATATATATATATATATATATATATATATATATATATATATATATATATATATATATATATATATATATATATATATATATATATATATATATATATATATATTATATATATATATATATATATATATATATATATATATATATATAGTCGCAAAGCCGCCCTCTGGGCGGACTTTTTGGCTAGCTCCTGCGGAGGGCTATTGGTGGGCCTTCGGCCCACCAAACACAGACTCTCCAGATAGCCCCTTCTAACTTTCCTGAAATCATGGATGTAGAAATGTATGTATTAACGCCAACCCATTCACAGCACTCCCAACCCATGCACTCACCCATTACCCATCACCTCCCACCCATTCACTCACCCAATCCCATCACCCCCCCCCCATTCACTCACCCATTACCCATCACCACAAACCCATTCACTCACCCATTACCCATCACCCCCCACCTATTCCCTCACCCATCACCCCCCACTCATTCACTCACCCATCACCCCACACCCATTACCCATCACCCAACCCATTCACTCACCCATTACCCATCACCCTACATCAAGGTTTCCTCAATTCTCGCAACCCACTTTTTTTTCACAATTCTCGCTAATAGGCTACTAAAAATAAAAATAAAAATAAAAATGATCAGATCATCCCATAAGTGGGCTTAAAACCTTTCCCTGGTCAACCTCGTTCCAAAACTGTGCCATATGATGGGATTCCGCCACGGGGGGCGGAACCTAGAGTGGACACACACACACACACTTTCGCTTATATTATTATATATATATATATACATATATATATATATATATATATATATATATATATATATATATTATATATATATAAGTGGTGGAAAGTGTGTGTGCAGGAAGGAAGGAATAAAAATAATAATAATAATAATAATAAAAAGGGGTGGACAGTGTGTTTGCTTGTATGAAGGAATAAAAAGAATATAAAAAAATTGGTAGAAATTGTGTTTGCTAGAACGAAGGAATAAGAAAACATAAACAAAGAGGGAATGATGATAATAAAAGAGCCAATCCATACACCAAACACCCCCCATCCCCCCCTTACACAGTGACATACACACACACATATTATTCCATTACATGAGAGTGGATCAGAGTCAAATAATGAAGGGAAGAGACATATAAAGAAGAGAAGGGAAGAGAAAGGAAGACACAAGTTGATGAAGGGGTCTGCTGGGTCTTAGCTCTGGGTGGTCCTACGTAGCACAGATGACATCCTGGACGGTAGCAATATGACTTAGACCTATCCCTTTCATATTACCAGGTAAGTGTATTACTAGGGAGTACATTCCATCACTACATCCATCATCCTTACTGCTTTATTCCTTCTTTCTCCTCCTTCCCTCCTCCTCCTCTCTATTCCTCCTATTTTACTTTTTTTCTTCTTGTTAATCTGGTTTATTGCTCGGTTGTTGCCATCCGATTTTTATTTGTTATTAATTTATGTATACAACGCATGCACGCGCGCGCGCGCGTGCACACACACACACACACACACACACACACACACACACACACACTCTCTCTCTCTCTCTCTCTCTCTCTCTCTCTCTCTCTCTCTCTCTCTCTCTCTCTCTCTCTCTCTCTCTCTCTCTCTCTCTCTCTCTCTCTCTCTCTCTCTCTCTCTCTCTCTCTCTCTCTCTCTCTCTCTCTCTCTCTCTCTCTCTCTCTCTCTCTCTCTCTTTCACGAGGGAGATGGAAGGATTACAGGATTAAGAATGGAAATTAAGCAGTTACTTTTCACTCCTAAATGTTGGAGGAAAGTAAGAAGAACGGAGAAATTCTAAGGACCAATGCATAACATTGATACTATTACAATGTATCACTTATGAAAGGCTCATGAATATAATATGCAGCCACTTTTCACCTTCAAACGTTTTCCTCCGTCACGTCCCTCGAGGGGGCGTAACCAACACTGACTACCGCTTAAACTGAACCCACTAACAAAATCAATAAGTAATTACGTCACGAAGGATTAGTCGCTAACACTCAACACCGCGTCCCTGAGTGTGTGTGTGTGTGTGTGTGTGTGTGTGTGTGTGTGTGTGTGTGTGTGTGTGTGTGTGTGTGTGTGTATTCATCTAGTTGTATTTTACAGGGCCTGAGCTACGCTCGTATGGCCCCGTCTCCATATCAACATTATTTTATCATTCATCCTTAGTTCTTAGTGTTGGCCGAAGCCACCACCCCGGGAGGCGGGTCACAAACCCCCGGCTAACACCTGGTACCAATTCACTGCTGGGTGGAGAGGGGTTCGGGTTTTAAGAAGGCCACCCGTCTGTCTGCGCTCCGCCCGGGGATCGAACCCGGGACTTCTCGGTTGTGAACCGAATGTGCTAGCCCCTACACTACGGAGTTACCCATGTGTGTGTGTGTGTATGTGTGTGTGTGTGTGTGTGTGTGTGTGTGTGTGTGTGTGTGTGTGTGTGTGTGTGTGGTGTGTGTGTGTGTGTGTGTGTGTGTGTGTGATTCCCCTTTTTACCTTGGCAAACCCACCAAGCATTGTCACTGCAGCGAGAAGTCTAAACACTTGAATCAGCCTCGCCGCGGTAATGGACGCAACCATCCCTTTGTTTCTCCTGTGATAAACATGATCTCTTGGGACATTGAATGATATATTATAAAATCAAATGGAAAATAGAACTATTGTGAAAGCAATCTGTGTCAAGGTGTCCCTGGTGACCGTGTTCACCTTGGTGGCGGTGGGCATCACCGTCCTCCTCGGGAGCGTGTGGCAGGACGCCTTGGACAACGCCTTGAGGGTGTCCGAGGCCCTGCAGGCATGGGAAGACATGGGCCTCCATGCCACTGCTGCCTGGCAGGCACGGGAGCTCCTGGCTCAATGGTGGTGGCTGGGCCCTCTGCGCCCCGCCCCGCCTCAGGAGCCACTGGAGGCCTGCGCGGTGCTGGTCGGTGAGAACTGGTGGAACCTCCTGGCCAGCTCCCGCAGGACAAATCAGCTCCTTGGCTGCATCGAGGAACAAATAGTCAAAGCTCAAAATGAACATGCCGCGTTCACGACAAAACTTACCTGCGTTGCAGTGTGTTTCGTGGTGAGTTTTGTGTGTTTGGTTGTGCGGTGTTGTGCAGCTCGTTTTTCTTGCGCCAAAACCAAAACACTGAACCCAGATCGGTCGGGCGACTCTGTAGGCGTAACAGAAGACTCTCCAGAGCAGGGTACAGAAACTGATTCTACTGGAGTGAATAGTCAGGAAAAATAAGCTGTCGTAGAGAAAGTAAAAGAGGGGCCAGCTGAAAAAGAAGTTTCTGCTCAGAAAACTGCCGTGGAAGTGGATGAAAGTGAAAAAGAAACTTATTATTTTGGATAAAATGGCCAGGTATCCGTGCGATCTGTACCTTCTATGGAGGATACAGATGTGTCACCTTCACGTAACATGACGCAGTGCAGGGAGGTGAAGGAGGACTCTGAGGAACCCGTCGAGGATCCTAGTGGGGACGTGGCCCTACAGGAGCCTCGATGCGGTCACCAAGAGGAAGAGGCGCCTGTGCAAAGGAACGATACCCGTACAGATGAAGAGGCACTGGACGACGAGTCCGGCGAGTGGCTGACCGTCAGTAAAAAACAGAAGTGCCGGAAGGAAGTAAAGTCGCAGGAAGCACCGGAAGGCAGTGGCAAGAAAGAAGGCACCAAGGCTGTGAAGGCGAGCGTCGCACCTGCCAAGAAGCGTGTCAAGGCTGGGCGTCAAGCAGCCAAGAGGGAGGATTCCCGCGAGAAGGTCCGGCAATCGTGGCGGGAAGACTCGGTGAAGGTGTTGGTGGCCGTGCCGCCGGGCAGACGGCAGCACGTCATCGGGCCCCGGGGGGACGCTGTCCACAAACTGCGGAAGGACTTCCCCAACGTGCGCGTGACGGTGCCCCTGCCCCAGGATCGCAGCGCCAAGCACGTCAGCCTCGAGGGCCCCGAGAGTGAGGTGACCGCCGCCGCCAAGGACATCACCGGCCGCCTGGAGGCCATCGAGGCACAGTTGCGTGAGGCCGCCGAGCGCCGCAAGATGAACAGACTCAAAGTGGTGGTGGATGTGGCACCTAACACGCGGCGCCACCTAGTGGGCCCCGGGGGCGAGGAGCTCATCAGGCTGGCCCAGAAGTACCCCTGCGTGAGGGTATCGGTGCCCCCCCGCCACCAACACTCACTCCCGCAGCGTGAGAGTCGTGGGCCCGCCCGCCGAGGTGGCCGCTTTCGAGGCTTACCTTAAGGCCCGCTTGCACGCAGTGGAGCGGCGGCGACAGTTCCTGAAGGAATGGAGACAACAGCAGCGACAACATCGCAAGGCTGCGGCCAAGGAATGAAGTTGTTATTTCTTGATCACTTAATCTTAATGAATCAAATGTTTGCGTTTGAATGTTATGCTCATAATTTTTTTATTTTTCTCTCATCTTTTGGAATCTTACTATTTACAGTCGTTGTAATCAATGAGCATTAATCAGTATTACGAGTATTTTCTCTCCTACATTTTGTCGTCACTGTAATCTCTTCTAAAACACACACACACACACACACCACACACACACACACACACACACACACACACCACACACACACACACACACACACACACACACACAACACACACACACACACAACATTATATATAAAATATATTAGATAACAAATATATATTAATAAATAATTATATATATATATATTATATATAATATATATATATATATATATATATATATATATATATATATATATATATATATATATATATAATATATATATATATATAATAATATAAGCGAAAGTGTGTCTGTCTGTCTGTCTGTGTGTGTGGTATAGGTGCCACCCCCTGTGGCGGAATCCCCTCATATGGCACAGTTCTGGAACCGGGTCGAGCAGGGGAAGGTCTTAAGCCCACTTATGAGATGATCCGATCCCTTTTTTATTTAATTTTTTTATAGCAGCCTATTACCGAGAATTGTGAAGAAAAAAAAGTGGGTTGCGAGAATTGAGGAAACCTTGATGTAGGGTGATGGGTAATGGGTGAGTGAATGGGTGGGGTGATGGGTAATGGGTGTGGGGTGATGGGTGAGTGAATGGGTGGGGGGTGATGGGTTGGGGTGATGGGTGAGGGAATAGGTGGGGGGTGATGGGTAATGGGTGAGTGAATGGGTGTGTGGTAATGGGTAATGGGTGATGTGAATGGGTGGGGGGTGATGGGTAATGGGTGAGTGAATGGGTGGGGGGTGTAATGGGTGAGTGAATGGGTTGGGGGTGATGTGAATGGGTTGGCGTTAATACATACATTTCTACATCCATGATTTCAGGAAAGTTAGAAGGGGCTATCTGGAGAGTCTGTGTTTGGTGGGCCGAAGGCCCACCAATTGCCCTCCGCAGGAGCTAGCCAAAAAGTCCGCCCGGATGGGCGGCTTTGCGGCTAGTATATATATATATATATATATATATATATATATATATATATTATATATATATATATATATATATGATATATATATATATATATATATATATATATATATTATATATATATATATATATATAATATTATATAATATATATAAGAATTATCTCCCAATATTGCGCGTATCCTATATTTACTCATTTAAAAACACTAAATCACTAATTCTGTGCTAGCAGGGGACTCTCTCTCTCTCTCTCTCTCTCTCTCTCTCTCTCTCTCTCTCTCTCTCTCTCTCTCTTCTCTCTCTCTACTCTCTCTCTCTCTCTCTCTCTCTCTCTCTCTCTTTTTTCTCTTTTTCTTTGATGGATTTCCTTTTAATATCTGTAAATTCCTGCTTCTGATGTGACCTCTCCCACTTGAATGCTTCCTCGTCTCATCTTCACCTTCCTCCTTCACTCTTTTTAACAGACACGTGAATAACCTTCCATCCCTTCATGCCCTTCCTTCACTTCCTTCACTTACTTCACTTCATGTTTTCGTCCCCTGCTTCTCTTCCTTTACCTCTTCTATGTTCTTGTCCTTCCTTCAAATACTGCTTAATTCTGTATCATATTTCAGTAGTTTAATTTTCTCATTTGTTTCCCACTAATTTTTGTTTGACATCTTTTCAACATCGTTTACATATGTTTTTTCTTCTCTTAGTTGCTAACTTTTCCGTTTTCCATACAGTTTTTTTTTATCTCGTATTTGTTAAGTTTGTTTGGTAAAATACTTTATTGTCCAAGCTCGCTTCGCTCGCTTTGACACCTATTTCAGCCGAAATCAGGTGTCATATAGGCTTGTAAAATGTTTCCACGAATTCTTCTTCTTCTTCTTGTGACTACTTTTGTAGGGAGCGGGTATACAGGCGTAAAGGAAGAAATTTGGCACAAAAGGTTAGATTTCGTCTCTTAACTCATTGTCCAAGCGAGCGAAGCGAGTTTTTATCATTTATGCTAAAATTCGTAACATATTGTGCCTGGCGACATTAGTGCAGTGGTGAAAGTAGTGCATTAGTGTACTGGAAATAAAATGTTTTCGACTCTTAGTCCTCACAATAACAGTGTCTGAGCCGAGGAGGCTCAGACACTGTTGCTTGTGTTAGGCCTCATATAACCACCATAACTCGTGTTTATAATGGCGTTATAGGTGTTATTTAGGGTTAGCGTGGTGTTATATACGTGGTAGGGTGTGTGTGAGGTGTTAAATATGCCATTTCAGCCGTGGGTACAGAGAGTTGTCCAAGCGAGCGAAGGGAGCTTGGAGCTTGATTCGCATATAACAATTATGAAATACCACCACCACCACTACCACCACCACACCACCACCACCACCACCACCACACCACTACCACCACCACCACACCACCACCACCATCACCACCACCACCACTACCACCATACCACCACAACCACCCCCACCACCATTACCACCACCACCACCACCACCATACCACCACACCACCATCACCACCACCACCACCACCACCACCACCAAACCACCACCACCACACCACCACACCACCACCACCACCACCCCCACCCCCACACCACCCCCACCACCACCCCCACACCACCATCACCACCACTACCACCACCACCACCACCACCACCACCACCACCACAACCACCACACCCTACACCACCACCATCACCATCACCACCACCACCACCACCACCACCACCACCACACCACCACCACCACCATCACCATCACCACCACCACCACCACCACCACCACCACCATCACCACCACCACCACCACCACCACCACACCACCATCACCACCACCACCACATCACCACCACCACCACCACCACCATCACCACCACCACCACCATCACCATCACCACCACCACCACCACCACCACCCCCACCACCATCACCACCACTACACCATCATCACCACACCACCACCACCACACACCACCACCACCACCACCACCACCACCACCACCACCATCACCACCAGCACCACCCACCACCACCACCACCACCACCACCACCACACCACCACCACCACCATCACCATCACCATCACCACCATCACCACAACCATCACCACAACAAGCACCATCACCACCATCACCACTACCATCACTACCACCACCACCACCACCACCACACCACCATCACCATCACCACCACATCACCACCACCACCACCACCACCACCACCATCACCACCACCACCATCACCATCCACCACCACCACCACCACCACCACCACCACCACCACCACACCACCACCATCATCACCACACCACCACCACCACACCACCACCACCACCACACCACCACCACCACCACCACCACCACCACCACCACCACCACACCACCACCACCACCATCACCATCACCATCACCACTATCACCACAACAAACATCACCACAACAACCACCATCACCATCACCACCACCACCACCACCACCGCCATCACCACACCATTTATTTTAGAACTGTTTTTTAGAACTTTTTTCAAGAACAATTTAGCACTTTTCTTTTCTTTGTAAAAAGTAAAGAAAATCAAAGAAGGGGATGGTGAAGGTTAGCTTGGGTTAGGTCAGGTTGTAATAGAAGTATTTTAAGGTGAGGGTATTTAATAAGTTGACTTTAGCCTGTGCGAGCTTGGACACGTTCCACATCTTTAGTGTGGACGTCTTTTTCCTAGTACATACAGCAATATTCCTCTGCTTTATCTTGTTTGTCAACGTTGTCACTATTCACAGATTGCCATGTTTGTTTTCTTTCATACATTCTTTTTTCTATTCTCTTTTGAAATATTGAGTTTAAAATGTATATTAATGGACATTTATGAACGTGTATAAAACTGTGTGTGTGTTTGGAGTGTTGTGAAAAGGATTGACAGAGAGAGAGAGAGAGAGAGAGAGAGAGAGAGAGAGAGAGAGAGAGAGAGAGAGAGAGAGAGAGAGAGAGAGAGAGAGAGAGAGAGAGAGAGAGAGAGAGAGAGAGAGAGAGAGAGAGAGAGAAAACAAAATAGAAACACAGATTTGTATGTTCAATTAAAAAGCATCTTACATATTCCTGCATAGTCAAATATAGTTTTCAGTAGTCCAGCCGAAGTTCCTGACTGTAAAACGTATAAGAATTTACCAATACAGTAAAAAGAAAAAGAGAGAGAAAGAGAGAAAAAGAGAGACTGAGACATATAGACACACGATGACAGAGCTATTCTATATATATTCTATCCCTCTCAACAGTGATCTCCCTGACGGACAATAACGGGCTGGCGATGGTGCAACAGAGTCTCCGGCGGAAGCAAATGCGCAGACACGTCTCCAAGATCTCCATCAGGTCAGTGATACCCTACAGGAAGTCGCCAAAAAAACCTTCCTACATTTGTGTCAAGTTTCAGCTTTTATCTAATTATTTCCCATTACCCTTATGTTTTTTCCTAAAGTTCCTGGGCTATCCTTCTTCCTTCCCTTCCTTCCCTTCCTCACACCACTCACCAGCACTCGCCACACCAACACCCCACCTGTACACTAGGGGGGCGTGGCTAATTACAAAGGGGGGGCGTGGGTAATTACCAAGGGGGGCGTGAGCCAAGAGAGAAAAAGGAAGAACTGCAAAGTATTTCATTCAACGTGATCTAACTAAGTCTGCTTGATGGTGTTTATCAGTATGATGGTGGCAAGGTGTTTATGAGTAATTATGTGCACAATAAAAGTGCTGAACACATGATATGTTTCAGTTTTTCTTTCTGATTCAGGATTACTTTGAAATATCTTGGTTGAAGAAGTAAAGGGGGGGACATGGAGGCAAGGACTAATTATTAAGGGGGCGTGGTGGTACAAAGGTTAAGAAACACTGCTCTAACACAAACCACTTCCAAAATGCTTAACCCCCTCATCCCCACCCCTGCAAAATCCCAAAATCACTCGTTTAAGCCCACACAATCCTAGCAAAGTCCTCCTAGCCGTCCACGCTGGAAATGGCCCGGAACTTTATACTTTTTCAGTCTCTTCATGTACTTTGCTTCCAAGTTTATCCTTCCCTGCTCTTCAGATTTCTTTCCAGTTCTCAGTTTGTCTAAGTGAGAGAGAAGAGAGAGAGAGAGAGAGAGAGAGAGAGAGAGAGGAGAGACGATGAGAGTGAGAGCAGCAGGAGAGATTAGACTCAGTAGAGAGTAGAGTCGAGAGAGAGGAGAGAGAGAAAAGAGAGAGAGAGAGAGAGAGAGAGAGAGAGAGAGAGAGAGAGAGTCTTTTGTTTACTGTTTAGTTCTGTATTTTTTCAGTTCTTGCTTTCTCCACACACACACACACACACACACACACACACACACACACACACACACACGTCCGTGTGGCTCAGTTGGTCAGGGCGCCCGGGATCATTCTGTGGTCCGGGGTTCGATCCCCGACCCCGCTCATTCCCGGGGATTTTTCCACTGTGAAATTCGGGCGTTACTGTCCCCCTTGAGCAAGGGGATGGGTGTGTGTGGTGTGTGAGGTCCCAGCATTGCCCAAAAATCGGTAATAATGAGCTCCAAGCTCGCACTGAGAGGGTGAAACTGGCGATCGCGAAACAGCTTGCGAGGACAAGACCATAGGTGAATAACACAAACACACAACATATTCACAGCTTCTCCCATCCACAATATCACGTTCTAGGCAACATAATCTCCACATTTCAACATTAATCACGTCACGTCCGCCACACTTTACCTCCCTCCCCTACCTCTCCCCCAACCACTATACTCACGCCACTCATCACGCCACACACGTACTACACACGTACACCACTTGCTGTCTTCCCCGCTGCACCAAACCTACCAACCCTTTTATATCCCTCCAGCCTTACACGCTTCTTTGTAATATAAATACAGGACTACTTGCCAGCTTTTTAAGAGGGCTTTTTGTTGCCTCATTTTTTTTCGCCCTTGCCCTGACCTTTGTGATGTACAAAAAAAAGAAAAAAAAAGGTTAACGACATGTCTCATTACACACAAGTGCACTGTTGTTGTTATGTCTTAATTTCTTCCATTCCATTTTCTCTCCTTCCTCTCCCTCCTTTCACTGCCTCCGCTCATCTTCCTCACTATCATCTTAAGTTTTCCTTTCTGCCGTCTATTTACAAATTGAGGAATTCCAGCTAATCTATTAAAGCGATTATTTCTCATGCAAGTGACTAATACGCAAACATTAAAAATACGCTTGTTCTTTTGCAGGTTTAGAAAAATTCCCGCGCAGACGAAGCAATGCGCGCACTGTGGGCGGCCTGAGGGTGAGAGCAGCAACGCCCACACCCTCCCAGCGGGCCAGGAGGGTCGTCAGGCGCACCCTTGTCTGCACGACCGCGACTGTGAAAACTACAAGTGGCAGGTAGAGTCGGTGCGAGAGAGTAGCCATGGAGACCGCAGGAGCGAGGCTGGGCACGCTAGCACCCCCACGGCCCTCCCTGCCTCCCTCTCCCCATGCACCAGACGGCAACCCAAGCCGGACTTCAAGCGCCTCCGCAGCACCCACTTGGAGAAGAGCATCGAGGCCAAGAAACACGTCATTCGGATGCTGTTCGTGGTGGTGCTCGAGTTCTTCCTCTGCTGGACGCCGATCTTCGTGGTCAACATTATGTGTCTTTACCTCCCCGAGCAGGTGTACCGCACGCTGGGTTCCGTGGGTATATCCTTCATGCACCTGCTCTCGTACGCCTCCTCGTGTTGTAACCCCATCACATACTGCTTCATGAATAAGAAGTTTCTCCAAGGGTTTCGTTACGCTTTCGGGTGTCGCAAAGAGGCGGAGAGAAACGCCAGGAAGAATGGAACG
>JACEEZ010013442.1:55000-65000 GCA_016584305.1 Chionoecetes opilio | reverse complement strand
AGCGACGGTCGCACCCCACCCCTGCCCGCACCCTCCCATGGGCCGGGAAGGGGAGTTGAGCGGTCCCTGGCTGCCATGTCGAGTCCCCCCCCCTCCCCCTCCCATCCACTTTATTGGGGGTCGGGGCAGTGCGTGTGGCGATGCCGGCGGGGGTTTGGGGCGTATCGTGTTGCGTCTAGTCCCTTTCCCTCTCACTGTTTTACCCTACTTTTCCAGCGGATCAATTGCGAGGCCCAGGGCTGCTCGGTGTCCCTTAGGTCCCGAGGCCATAAGCTCTGCTCCTCGCACGCCCCGTGCCTTCTGTCGGACCTCTTTCGTCCCGCCGATTGCCCGGTATGCTGTGGATGGCTGCGGCTCATCCTCCCGGAGGGGGGTGTGCCCTGCCTTACCGGCGAGGCCTTTGCTGTCCTCACGGAGTGGTGGTCGAAGGCTTTGAAGTCTCACCAACGCAGCCACTTCCGTCTGTCCTGGGCGGACCGGTCTCTTGGTTCTCGGCTGGGCCTCGCCAAGTTGTCCCTCTCCTCCTCGTCTCGCACCTCCCGACCCCCTGCCTCTGCTTCCATGAGCTCGGCGTCGATCGTGCTGACGGTGGAGCAAGATCTGGCGGTCTCCTCAGTCCCTCACCATGACCGCGACTCCCAGGTCGAGGACTTGCCGGGTGGGTCTGTGGCTCCTACGGCTGGTCAGGCGTCTCCTGGGCCTTCCCCACCCTCACCTCCTGTGCCTCCGGGGTTGTCGGCTTGGATGACTTCAGTGAACTCCTTCATGGCAAGAATGGAGGTCCACTTACCTTCTGGGTCCCGTTCTCCGACGCCGAGGCGTCGCAGGTCCCCTTCGCCTGCTTCCCTCTCACCGGTGTCTCCTTCTGAGTCTGTGGTAGTCGAGGATGACTACCTGGTGTGCTCCGACGGGGAAGAGGATGACGCCCTACCCGTGCCCAAGAGACGGTTCGGGGACTTCCTCCCCCCGGATTCCTGTCCGCCGGGCCCTTCCTCCGTTTTTTCTTCTGAGGTGCCTTCTATGTGCACTTCCCCTCGTCCCGCTGAGGATGCTGCCTTGGGACACCCTTCTTCTTCCTCCGTCCTGTTTACCTGGGCACCTGGTAGCGGAGGACATGTTGGCGGCACTTCGCCCGTCCTCTACGAGACAGTATCAGTCTCACTGGAAGGCCTTTCAGTCGTTCCTCAAACTCAAGGGCCTCCGCGACGTCTCTGAATCGGTTGTCCTGGATTTCCTCTCCTTCCTGGCCCACGACCGTGGGAGGTCCTCCGCTACTTTCTCCACTCACCTGGCGGCCCTGGCTGACCCCCTCAAATACGGTTGGGGTTTGGTCCTGGACCGGCGTTCTGTGACCCTGTTGAAGAGGGGTTTGTTCCACCAAAACCCCCCTCCCCGTCGTCCTGGCCCCTTCTGGTCCCTGGAGAAGGTTCTCCAGTTCCTGCAGGGCGACCAGTTTGGGTCAGACGCTGCCGGACCTCGCCTCCTTCAGAAGGCCTTGTTCCTGGTGGCCCTGGCTACGGGGTTTCGGGCTTCTCAGCTGAGGGCGCTGACCCGTTTCCCCCAGTGGACGACCTTCTCGCGGGACGGCTCCGCTGTCTCCCTCTCCCTCTCGCCCTAGGTGCTGGGTAAGAACGAGCGGCGGGACCACCTCTCCAACCGGTCGTCGTTCCGGCTTGGTCTGCTGGGGACGCCGCACACCCCTTGTGCCCGGTTTCGGCGCTCCGGTGTTACCTGGATGCTTCCGAGCCCTGGGCGTGTGACCTGCAGTTCCTGTTCCGCGATCCTGTCACTGGTCGTCCCCTCACCACCAGGGGGATTGCCGGCCGGCTCCGGGGCGTCATCGAGTCGGCGGATCCGGGTCACGCCCCTCGCGCCCATGACGTCCGGGGTGTTGCTGCGTCTCTGGCCTTCCTCCGCACCCATTCCTTGGAGAGGGTACGGGAAGGGGGACAGTGGAGTACGGCCTCGTGCTTCGTGGCTCGTTACCTATCCCATTCCGTCGTGGACTTCCCCTGTGTTGCCCTGGGACTCCCTCCGTCCGGAGGGGCTGGGGTGGTGGACGCCGGGCCTCTCCTTGACGTCTCCGCTTGATTCTGGTGAGTATACTAGTGGTATCGTTTTGTTCTTGTGCAGTTGCTCTTTTGCCTCCCCGCGGGGGTCGGGGGCTTCTTGCCCCGTCTCCAAGTGGCAGGTAGCTTAGTGCACTAGCTAACTAAGTAACCCTAACTAAGTAGCTAACTAAGTAACTAAGGGGACCTAAAATGACGGCTTTGAAGTATGAAAAGCCTATTTTTGGGTCCCTGACAGAGCTAGTGCACGGCCTTCGGCCTCCCACCCTTCCTTCCCCACCAAGTTTTCAGCCCCTCTCCCCGGGGATGCATATTGGGATGGTTATGATAGCTCCGGGCCGGCTGGCGGACCACCGGCCTCAGCAGGGTTGGCACGGCGTTGCCAGACGTGTGTTTCTTTTTCTTTCAGATCTGAGTGTAGCCTGGTTACTAACCAGATGTGGGTATAGGTTGCCTGTATACCCAGGGTTTGCCCTGGGTGGCGATCTTTCCTATCCTAATAGCTTAGTGCACTAGCTCTGTCAGGGACCCAAAAATAGGCTTTTCATACTTCAAAGCCGTCATTATAATCAAATTCCTTCCTTGCCTCGTTGAGAAAGGTTTGCTTGGCGTCTACCTGCGTCAGGTGGAAGGCACGTCACTGTTGTGTGTACTTTTGAACTAACAATATGAAGCTGTGCAAATAAATATTAAAGTGTTGATGTTATACACCTTGTTTCTTTACACCATTTTGTATAAGTGTTTGTGTTAGTGTGTTAGTGTGGGGTGAGGGAGGGGAAGGGGGGAGTCAGCGAGCTCTAATTAACAACCATTCTCTTGACTTTTGGTCATTCAAATCATCGGATGGGTAGCTACATATTCACATACTGTTCACACGGAAACTATTATTACGTGAAGTATTTTTAAATGTATGCAAACATTGTTGTCCGATCCAACCTCATGCATCTACGATATTCTATATCATAATGCACGCCACACACACCAACACGAGCTGCACTCACAACATCTTTCACGTAATGGATTTGGTAGAAACATGATGGATTTTTTTTTTGCTCTCTCTCTCTCTCTCTCTCTCTCTCTCTCTCTCTCTCTCTCTCTCTCTCTCTCTCTCTCTCTCTCTCTCTCTCTCTCTCTATATATATATATATATATATATATATATATATATATAATATATATATATATATATATATATAATAAAAGCGAAAGTGTGTGTGTGTGTGTGTGTGTGTGTGTGTGTCTGTGTGTGTGTGTGTGTGGTATAGGTTCCGCCCCCCGTGGCGGAATCCCATCATATACCACATTTTTGGAACCAGGTTGACCAGGGGAAGGTTTTAAGCCCACTTATGAGATGATCCGATCACTTATTTTTCTTTTCTTTTTTAGCAGCCTATTAGCGATAATTGTGAAAAAAAGTGGGTTGCGAGAATTGAGGAAGCCTTGATGTAGGGTGATGGGTAATGGGGGTGAGTGAATGGATGGGGTGATGGGTAATGGGTGTGGGGTGATGGGTGAGTGAATGGGTGGGGGGTGATGGGTGATGGGTGAGGGAATAGATGGGGGGTGATGGGTAATGGGTGAGTGAATGGGTGTGTGGTGATGGGTAATGGGTGAGTGAATGGGTGGGGGGTGATGGGTAATGGGTGAGTGAATGGGTGGGGGGTGATGGGTAATGGGTTGGGGGTGATGTGAATGGGTTGGCGTTAATACATACATTTCTACATCCATGATTTCAGGAAAGTTAGAAGGGGCTATCTGGAGAGTTTGTGTTTGGTGGGCCGAAGGCCCACCAAACACAGGTGGTGGGCCGAAGGCCCACCAATAGCCCTCCGCAGGAGCTAGCCAAAAAGTCCGCCCGGAGGGCGGCTTTGCGGCTACTATATATATAAATCCATCTACCTACACATATTGAACACCACAAGGTTCTTGAAACACATTTTTTTATCGATGTCTCCTATAACAAATTGATTCACGACAGGTACAATTCCTTCCCACAGGAACACAAAGCCCCGAGTCAAGGGGCTGCAATATTCCTCTTGACCTGTAAAGGGATATATATTTATAGCTAAGTGTTTTAACAGTTGACATGCACCATCACAAATCAAGATACAAGGGGATACCTAAGACAAGATATCTTTACGGTAGACTGTTCGTACCTAGAGTAAGAATACTGGCGACCACGTCCTGGGGAAGGATATAAGTGCCAAATGCTGTATGCCTGGCTTCATAACTCTTTGTGTGCAGTCGATAGCCATAAAGCCCTACCCTTTCCTTTCCCACGAGGAAGTACAGTACTCTGCCACGGTAGACTGAGCGGTGTCAGGGCCTGACTGACTGCTGCCTCCTATATATACCAAGCGCAAGGCGAGGTTGTAGCACCACCCATACAAATTCATCATAAATAGCTATGCATACATTACATCATTAACACATCAAACATTCAAATCCTCCACCTACCAAAAATAAAACTTGCCGTACACTACACTTTATTCCTCACTTTCTTCAATAACTGATATAGTATTTTTTTTACATGAGAACATAAAAACATAAGATTCTTTTAATTAACATCCCATGATATCACCTTCAAGGCAGCTTCGGCAGGAGAAATGGGTGGGTGAGGAACAGTTTTCATCTGTACTGTTTTCCAAGATTAAGTTAATAAGATTAGCGAAATTAGAGAGTCTAATAGTGCACCAAAAAAAAAGTTAAGAGACTCTAAAAGTGCACTTTTGGGGAGGCGGTAGCGGAGTGGTTAGCGTCTCCGACTGGCGTTCTCGGTGACCCGAGTTCAATCCCCGAAGAAACCCAAAACCTTTCTGCACCGTTGAGTGGCCTAAGAACACCCCATCCCCTGCCCATAAACTCACCTTCGATTGCGAGGCATCGGAGGACAAAGGGGGGCGGCAGAGCCTCTAAACACGGGGCACATAAAATCCTCCTGCGCCACCACGGGCGAGGACCCCAAACCCCACAGCCCCAAAGGAAACCCCCAGAGCCTACCATTCCGAGCCCCGGGTCAACCACTGCCACAGGCCTATGGCACAAATGAAAAAAAAAAACAAAAAAAAAACAAACAAACAGAATCAAACAAGTGAAAATTATGACTAAAGCTTTAAAATTTTTTATCATTTTAGTACATCCCATAATTTCTTTCTCAATGGGAGGAAAGCGTTTGACCTCTGAGGATAGTGAGAGGCAATGCCTCATTACATTAAAAAAATTTGGGTCTTTTTTTTTCCGTTTTGGGTGCATTTTTGTTTTTTTTTGGGGAACTTTAAAAAAGGTATTTTGCCTATTTTTGGCCCTTTTATCTTCGGGAAAGCTATTTATACAAAACACGGATGAAAACCATGACTGAAAAATGCTTTAAATGAGGTCTGACCTCAGAAAACAATTTATTGAAATACACATTTATTTTTGTGGGTCCGAACGCTTGCATAAACGTGTTTAAAAAAAATCATCTGTGCCCTTTAAATTTAAATGTCCCCTAAAACATGTCTAAACTTAAATACAGGGGTCATTACCTCAACATATTATGTACATACCGGGTACATTAATACACACCATTATCCTATAGACCTAAATTAAAGGTGTCTGATTGCACCTAACATCCCCTAACAGCACCTAACAGTCTGGCTGTTGGAAACAAGGCACAGTGTTGATCGCGGCGGGTGGGACACGCTTGCTGGACATCGCGGGGTACCCGACCATGACCCCATTATAAGGGTTTGCTTCTCTAAACTGTTTTTAAATGCCCTCAGTCCCCATACTTTCTTCCACGGCAGTTCACAGCCGGGAGGTCGGGAGGCCCTTTGCAGGAGTTGTACCCCGGGTGCAGTAAAGTGCTTCATCTTCATGGCGCGGGGCACCTTTGTACATGATGGCAGGGTGTACCGACTTGTGGGAAAATGTTTTCCCCAAACACCATACCCACTCGATCCGCCATTGTGTGTGGGTTTCTTTAGGGGGATCCTGTGCATGAAAAAATCCTTGCGTCGCGAGGGGGGTTAGGTCAATTTTATCGACACCCCCAGTAGTGAACAGTCCCTTGCGCGTTTGGGGGTGGGCAAACAACTTTTCCATTTAAAGCGCTGGCGACCCTTTGGGAAATGTCTGCTTGATGTAGTAATTTTCATATACACACACTCCCTGGGCTGAACGTTTTAAATCAGACCTCCTTCCGGGCCCACGCGTGAATCTTGAGGACAAGTAGGTGGGTGGGGTTTCTCTCTCGCGGCTGTGGCCACTGGGGTTTTGCTCCACACGGGTCATCTTTACCGTTAACAAAATTGCGATACGTAAGCAGCAGTTTGGTGTTTTGTGTTGGCCAACTTAGCCCTGGGTTATTTTTCCCCCCTATCGGGATCATTTTCCCAGAGCAAGGAGGGATGGTTTTCACAAAAAATTTTCTGGCAGCAGGGGAACGCACCGTCAAAGGGGTAAACCTGGTCAAAAAATTTCTTACGTATACCGTGTGCTTTTAAATAGGTGCATGGCACATGTTGATAAGCCTTTTTCAGGCGGGACCTATATCTTTCTCAAATAAGAAAAGGTGTCCCGGCCCTGAAAAGGGGCTCTCAGATCAAAAAAAACAGAAAGAAGTTTTTCCCATCTGGTTGTTGTATTCTGTTGGTTACCGTACCCACTGCTCCATCTCGTCTTGTAGAGGTTACCACGTCTGAGATTTAAATACGGGGGGTTGTCCTATCTGCATGCATTCCCCCATGAATACCACCAGCTCGCAAAGGCTAGCCTTGCAGAGATCCGCATCCTCGTCTTTAGTGCGGCTGTTTTGATTTTTTTTTGGGATAAAGCCCGGGAAAAGTTTCGATGGTATTTTGCTCGATGGCAATCTTCTCCCCAGACAGTTTTGGGCCCGAGTTCAGGTCCCCCCAATTTAGTGCACATCTCCGAACGTTTTTTCAATTTCCTTTGTAGCTGCTTTTGTGCAAGTCGCAGTGCCCGCTGGTTTTGAGAAAAAACAGATAGGCTCGGTACTGTGGAAGCCTGTGGGCACTCTATCGTGGGTGCACGGTTGGGGGTACCGGTACAATTGCTGTCCTGAAAACTGATTCTGCTCTGCTCTGCTGGGAAAAATTTTTTTTTAAACTTTAAAAAACATTTTTTGTGCCACTGAGCACTGTGTGCCTCAAGGTAGCTTCTACGCCATCGCCGTCCCTCCAGTCTGTTTACGCTGAGTTCCATTTCATGTGCCGAAGTCCCTTGAACTGGGGAGGCTTTGTAATATGCATAACCCTACCATCGGCATGGTTGATCTTAGTGGGCACTGCAAAAAGGGTTTATTGTCTTGCTTGGCAAAGAATACAAAAATCCCCCTTTGTTTTTTGGGGGGGGTCTTGATTGTTTTGGGCTAAGGGCTGGGCTGGGTCTTGAGATATGAAGCTTTGCAATATGATGATCAGGCCTGGGATGCTTTTATCTTTGGCTTTGATCACCCGGCGGAAACCTGCAACACAAGTACAACAATTGTGTTAGTACCAGCCCCCACAGTTTACATTTTTGGGATCAATATTTGTATGTTGAGGGAATTGACCCTCACTGTCCCCAGAGGTCAAAGCTAGAAAACCCTTAAAAATTACCAACGCTGTGTGAAATATGTAGACACTTTTATTTGGGAAAAAAAAAAAGCTGGTTTTTACATCAAAACATGTTTTACCATTAAAAATGACGCCCAAAAAACAATATTTTATACTTTGAGGGCATTGACCTTAAAAGGGCCCAGAGGTCAAATCTGCCTTACCTCCCGATTGAAAATGAAGCTTAGGCATGTACTAACACTGGTAGAAATGTTATGCTTTAGCATAATTTTTCACATTTTATTAATGAGAGATTATCGTTACTATAAGTAAGATATCGAGGATGGATTTGTAGTCCTGTTAAAACCCTTTTTGTCAAAGCATGTTTTTCCCCTTCCACCCTCTCTTCTTACTCCCTTTTGCACTCTCTTTTTCAAAATCCTCCCCCCCTCCTCCCCCTCCCCAACATGTTCCAGGTAAAAAAACGTTTAAAAAACTAAACAGACCCCGTTTTGGATGAAAAATGAATCCCCAAAAAACTTGGGGAGAAAGCGCCAAGCGATACAGTTTAAAAAGATCAAAGCAGACTGCGATTCTAGAAAATACAAAGACGTCAAACGTCGCCCGCAAAGGACTAATTAAGTCTAAAAAGCGTGAGTATGAAGAAAAAATTGCAAAGGAATCCAAATCAAACCCGAAAAGGTTCTTTCAATACGTTCGAAGTAAGAAAAACGTCAAAACAAGTATTGGGCCACTGAAAGATAATAATAATATCTTGGTAAATGATAATAAGAGTATGGCGTTCGTACTCAATGAATACTTTAATGCGGTATTTATTAAAGCAGACGAAACTCCATTACCAGAACCAGTAAACATGTATGCGGGACTCGAAAGGGATAGACTGGTAATAGGAGAGATAACAGTAGACGAAATATCAAAGTATTTGCTGAAACTTGACCCAGCAAAATCCGTGGGGGTGGACGAAATCTCGCCGCGACTACTTCGCGAATGTCACAATCAACTTTCGCTCCCATTAAAGATTATTTTCAATAAATCGCTAAGGGACAAAAATGTTCCTAGTATGTGGAAATTAGCTAATGTTACACCGATATTCAAGAAAGGAAGTAAGAGCCTAGCAAGCAATTATCGCCCAATTAGTCTAACGTCCTTGATTGTTAAACTATTTGAGAAAATATTGCGGGATAAAATAGTGTCTTTTCTCGATGAAAATAACTCTATACTAAACTCCCAGCATGGATTTCGAAATAAGAGATCCTGCTTAACAAACCTACTGGATTTTTTTAATGTCATTTATTCAAACTGGGACGCTAAAATTCCCTCGGATGTAATGTACCTTGATTTTCAGAAAGCCTTCGATACAGTTCCCCATAAGCGACTGTTGACCAAGCTAAGGGCACATGGCTTAGGAGAGCAATTATGTTCATGGATTGGCGATTGGCTTTCAAATCGTAAACAACGGGTAGTAATAAATGGCGAGGCATCTGATTGGTTAGATGTTACTAGTGGGGTGCCTCAGGGCTCGGTCTTAGGTCCTACTCTTTTTCTGATATATATCAACGATCTGGACTGCGGACTTGTATCTAAAATATCGAAATTTGCAGATGACACCAAATTAGGCGGTAAAGCATATACTAGAGAAAACTGCAAACTCATACAAAGTGATCTCGACAAACTATCAGATTGGAGTGATAAATGGCTTTTAAAATTCAATTCCGATAAATGTAAAGTAATGCATATAGGCAACGATAACCTCAAATATAACTATCAAATGCAAAATAAATCGTTAACTGAAGTACAGCAGGAAAAGGTGTCATCATCAGTAATGATCTGAAAACCAGTCCGCATTGCCTAGCTGCCAGTAAAAAGGCAAATATGATGTTGGGCTTTATTAAACGTAACTTTGAACATAAAACTCCGAAAGTAATGACACAATTATACACGTCCTTGGTTAGGCCGCACTTGGAATATGCCGTTCAATTCTGGTCGCCCTGTTTCGTAAAAGATCAAGCCAAATTGGAATCAGTGCAAAGAAGAGCAACCAAACAAATTCCATCTCTGCGAAATTCATCTTATGAAGAGAGACTGCGGAAACTTAATATGTTTTCCTTAAAGGATCGTAGAATCCGTGGGGACTTGATAGAAACCTTTAAGATCCTAAAAGGTTTTGATGTCATTAATCAAGAGAACCTATTCGAGCTTTCAGCTCAGGTGACAACAAGAAATAATGGTTTAAAACTAAACGGTCAACGTTGCATCACCGATCTCCGTAAAAATTATTTCAATGTTAGAGTCGTTGATCGGTGGAACAAGTTACCAGCAAATGTTGTCAAAGCCAGCACAATAACTACATTCAAAAACAGACTTGACGCGCAC
>JACEEZ010013442.1:27500-50000 GCA_016584305.1 Chionoecetes opilio | reverse complement strand
GTTTTGGCAGCTTCAATGTCCTTCCATTTTTCAGGCATTTTTCACCAAAAGGTTCGCATACTTAATAATCTTCCTTGGCCGCACACGCCCGCAAAATGTTGGGTTGTGGCGCAGAAGGAAGACAGTCACGATCCGACAGAATGCTTCCTCAAATTTTAATTAAATGGCAGGTTATCGTGGCGGTCTGGAGGGAAATCATAGGCCGTTTTATTTTACTATGAGTTATTGGAAATCGTAGTCTTGTTTACCAATCTTTAGAGTTATCATATTTTTGTGTTTCTTTACCGGACGCTTTCTGGATACATACGTATGTGTGGGGGGGGGTCTGTGTGTGTGTGTGTGTGTGTGTGTGTGTGTGTGTGTGTGTGTGTGTGTGTGTGTGTGTGTGTGTGTGTGTGTGTGTGTGTGTGTGTGTGTGTGTGTGTGTGTGTGTGTGTGTGTGTGTGTGTGTGTGTGTGTGTGTGTGTGTGTGTGTGTGTGTGTGTGTCTGTGTGTGTGTGTTCAAGTTCAAGTTCAAGTTCAAATATTTTATTGTCATAAGAATACACACAAATATTAAATCCATCAATCCATCTTTTGTGGAAAAGTCTGCTGAGAAAACTCTCGTTAGCAGACCCAGTTATTAAGCAAGGTAATATGTGCACATTCCAGAGCGAAGACTATTATATCATCTCTATGTAGTATTCATACAAAACATCTGTAAATATCCTTACTCATACTAACGTATACTATCTATATAAACACACACACACGTACTCATACAAACATATTATTATGTAACATATATACATACCATACATATGCAAAAACATATAAGAGCATACAGTAAATATATTCATACACATAAAATAGATGAAACCGCACACACACACACACACACACACACACACACACACACACACACACACACACACACACACACACACACACACACACACACACACACACACACACACACACATACACACACACACACACACACACACACACACACACACACACACACACACACACACAATGTACACATACACAACATAATCATTGATATTTACTTGAATTATCTAAATATTAACAAAGTATACAAGTAGACCCTTACAATATGATATCATATGTGCAGCAAAAATGAGCTCAAAAATTATATGTATTCTTTCATTGTGCTTGTGAATGCAAAAGATACTTTTTTATTCTATACTTGAAGCTGTTAACGGTACAAACATAAATATTGTTTCTTACTAGACTAGGTAAGGAATTCCACACCTTAGGACCGAGACACAGGATAGAATTAGTGTATAGTGTTGTTGTAAATGGAGGACATACTAAATTAATTTGATTTCTTCTGGTATTATGAGCATGATCTTGTAGCTGGAAAATGTTATCATTCTTTTTTATAGAATTAAATATAGTTATCAACATGAAATATTTATGAATAAAAGGGACTTTTGATAAATTTAAAGATGAATATATCTCCTCAGTTGCATCAAATTTTTTCTTGAAGGTTAGAACGCGTAGAATTGCCTTCTGAGCCTTGAACACGCTGTCTAAGAATGATGGCCAAGTGCAACCCCATATTGATATGCAATACATAATTTTTGAATAACAAAGTGTATAATATATGGTTAACATTGCTTCAGTTGTTAGTTTGTAGCGAATGCGATACAAGACACCACAAATCTTGGATAAATCTTGGATTGTGTGTGTCTGTGTGTGTGTGTGTGTGTGTGTGTGTGTCTGTGGTGTGTGTGTGTGTGTGTGTGTGTGTGTGTGTGTGTGTGTTCATCTAGTTGTATTTTACAGGGCATGAGCTACGCTCGTATGGCCCCGTCTCCATATCAACATTTTATCATTCATCCTTATTGCTTAGTGTTGGCCGAAACCATCACCCCGGGAGGCGGGTCACAAACCCCCGGCTAACACCCGGTACCCATTCACTGCTGGGTGGACAGGGGCTCGGGTTCTAAGAAGACCGCCCGTCTGTCTTCCCTCCGCCCGGGATTGATCCCGGGACTTCTCGGTTGTGAGCCGAGCGTGCTAACCGCTACACTACGGAGTACCCGTAGTGTAGTGTGTGTGTGGTGTGTGTATTTTTTGTTTTTGTTTTTGTTTTTGTGTGTGTTTCTGTGTGTGTGTGTGTGTGTGTGTGTGTGTGTGTGTGTGTGTGTGTGTGTGTGTGTGTGTGTGTGTGTGTGTGTGTGTGTGTGTGGGTGGGTGAATGAGTGAGTGAATGAGACAGACAGACAGACAGACAGACAGAACGACCGACCGACAGACCGACCGACCGACCGACCGACCGACCGACCGACCGACCGACCGACCGACCGACCGACCGACCGACCGACCGACCGACCGACCGACCGACCGACCGACCGACCGACCGACCGACCGACCGACCGACCGACCGACCGACCGACCGACTGACCGACCGACCGACCGACCGACCGACCGACCGACCGACCGACCGACCGACCGAGAGAGAGAGAGAGAGAGAGAGAGAGAGAGAGAGAGAGAGAGAGAGAGAGAGAGAGAGAGAGAGAGAGAGAGAGAGAGAGAGAGAGGGAGAGAGAGAGAGAGAGAGAGAGAGAGATATCAAAACCAAACCTTTGATGCAGTCATAACACCTAAAAGACTCAACCTTTTAATTGCCATAATCTTCACCTTGTCCGACTTTTCGTATGTTTTTCCAGCCTGACACGCGAGGCTCTTGGTTCAACACAGCAAAAATGACCCACCTACATCCCGGAAAAGCACGCCATTCCATGACTTTATTTTTTCCGTCAAGTACTCAGAGAACCAGGACAAGCGCGGTACCTCCTCGTCTCCTTTCAGATATAATTAAATCGTCTGCGGAGGCTTAAGTAGGTCCGCCGGCTGATGGTACAAAAGAGCGTGCCAATGGGTCCATCCTACCGCTGCCACCAATGTGTGTGTGTGTGTGTGTGTGTGTGTGTGTGTGTGTGTGTGTGTGTGTGTGTGTGTGTGTGTGTGTGTGTGTGTGTGTGCGTGTGTGTGTGTGTGTGTGTGTGTGTGTGTGTGATGTGATGTGATTCATGTATGTGGAAAGCATGTGAATTATGCAAGGACACATGTTTATAGAGGGCACAGTAAAAAGACGAGTGTGTGAAAGAGTATTAGCAAGCCAAAGGAGATTCATGTTTTTCATTTATTCCCTCTCTTCACATTCTATTCACTGCCTCAGTATTGGCAAGTGACATGTTCTAAATCATGTTTCCATTCCATTGATCGTGTTCGGTCTCTGTTCCATTCTTGTTTCTCATCAAAAACTACCTTGCTTTGGTTCTCTCGATGTGCTGCCCACTGTGATGCTGAGTCCCTTTTATCCTCTCTCACTTAGCCGGCAGCACCTATTCAGCACGACCCTTAATTAACTGGCATGTGGGACCAGGATTCCAACAGTGGTCGATCTTTCATTCGGTACAGGCTGGAGGATACATTGCTTTTCTATGCTTTCAAAATGCCTTATTTTTTTATTCCAACATCGGTTAAGATACATTTTTGAGACAATTTTTTAACGTAATGAAATCTTTCGTATATCTTTGCTGTCACTCAGATATTTTTCGATCATATTTCAGTATAAATGCTTCATTTGCATATTTGCTTCGGTTACCACCAAAAGCAACTTTAAAACTGATTTTCGCGTCCTAAGATGTGTACAACAATTATGCAAAAAATAAACTTTAATCAATATAAGGATCTGTTTGACCTCAGCGATGAGAATTCATCAAATATCGAGTCCGCTGTCCGTAATACGTTACCATACGTGGTACCCGGACAGTTTGCCTACGGACAGTTTGCCTACGGACAATTTGCCTACGGACAATTTGCCTACCGGACAGTTTGCCTACGGACAGTTTGCCTACGGACAGTTTGCCTACCGGGCATTTTGCCTACCGGACAATTTGCCTATGGACACTTTGCCTACGGACACTTTGCCTACGGACACTTTGCCTCAGTGTTTCCACAGGAAAATTTTTCTTTACCTTGGACAGTTATAGTGATAACCCTACCGTAGATAACAGTATAGTCGCCAGCTGCAATAATGTCGCCAGGCGCCAAATATTACGAATTATAGCATCACTACTGATGAGTATGTGCCACTGAAGATGATACACAGTAGTTCATATCGGTGACAGGACAACTCATACCGCGGACAATTCATACCGGACAATTCATATCATGCTAATTCATACCCCGGAAAATTCGTCTCAAAATAACGTCTCATATATACTTTTTTGGGGCATGATTTTTTGTTTTTGTTTTTTTTGCCTATAATTTTTTCAAAACTTGTATATGATAGAATAAGCTTGTCCATATGTTAATTGTGGGTTTGAGGGCAGACTGCTGAAAATTGAAAAAAATCGGTTTAATAAAATTTTTGAATGACTATTATTAAAAAACTAAGCTTCATTGGGGATTGCAAATAGTTGCATTTAGACGCATTAGTGTGGACTTTATTTAATTAGTGGCCGGTATGGGTATGTCAAAAAGTATGAGAGCGGTAACTCCTACAATTTGTATCTATTTTACACTTTGTTACCCTCTATCTCAGTTAATTATTGACGGAGAGTGTTCATTTTTACTGGTGATATCATTGACATTATCCACTATATATGTACAAAGAATGAGCTCTGAGTGGGCCATAGTTTGAAAAATGATTTTTTTTCTTTTCTTATGTTGCAATTTTATGCTCGTCCCATTCACGCACCAAGAATTATAGAGACTTGAGTTACGGTATACTTTTAGAAAGTAATGGTATATACCTCCAAATTACAACGTTTGAGTAATTCAATGAAAAATGTGCTCTCTATAATTGTTCAAAAATGAACTTAAAATCCCTTTTTTGAAGATTTTCAAAGTCTTTCCGTTTCAAAAGGTAGGTTCATTCAGGCATGCAATTCACTCTATATTGTGTAGAATCTAATGCTGCCTGCTATTTGAGTGCCAAAAAAAAACACTCAATTTTCTTGCAAATACTTAAAATATTTTTGGGGGGATATACCACTGCAATTATTACCCATATTTAAGTCAATAACTCTCAAAGACTTATTAAGATATGGCAATGAAATTCCGTCCTCTATCGCACTATACTACTGTCTAGAAGCTGTATAGGTTTCATATATATAGAGTTACAATTGTTAAAATTACAATGCTATAAATATGCACTTTTACATGGAAGAACTCATGCAAAGGTACCTTTTACGGCACTATTTTTCCAATTCTAAGCTTCATTGAGAAACAGTATATAATTTTTATAGATCATAGATAAACTATCTTGGCTGAAATTGTGCACGAATGATGTCAGTTTAATAAGAAGAATTTTGAATGGGACAAAAATAAATGTTTTCTACAAATTTAATCACTCATATCTTTCTTGTTTATTATAAAAAACAGATACTATTGGGTGGCTGGGCTTATTACTGTCCCCATTATATAGATAAAAAGAAAAATGAAATGCAACGATTTTGAAAATTTGTGAAAACAATTATCGAAAGGCCATTTTTAAGCTTTTGTAACACAACCATAAAATTAATTTAACAATCATCTATCTATTTTATACGTACAATTATATGCATTCTAAAAAAAAAAAATTCAATTTTGTATTCAGGGAAAATATTCACGAAATAAAAGCTTGACTTGCTGTTGCAGGCAACAATTGAATAGAGTATTTTGGGGGGGTAAAATGGACTGCAATTATTACCGCTATTTAAGTCACTAAGACTCCAAGACTAATAAAGATAAAGCAATGAAATCTTATCTCCAATCACACTATACTTTTATCTATATGCTGTTACATTTTCATGTAAATATACTAAATACTGTTAAGATTATAATGCTCTAAATATGGACTTTTTCACGGAACAAATCATGCAAAGGCACATTTTGAAGCACTATTATTCCAAAACTAAACTTCATTGAGAAACGGTATATATTTTTTATAGATGATAGAGAAACTATCTCTGTGGAAAATGTGCGCGAATGATGTCAGTTCAAAGAAAAAGAATTTTGTAGGTGACAAAATAATTTTTTTCGTCATATTTAATCACTCATATCTTTTTTGTTTATTAACATTAAAAGTTTTCGTTGAGTGTCTGGGATTAGAACGGCCGTTAGTATATACTCTAAAAAGATAAACGAAATCCAACGATTTTGAAAAATTAAATCAAAATGTCATGTTTAAAGTAATCGTCCAGACCATTTCATCATTCCTGATTTAATGCAATCAAATCATAGCCATTACCGAGTATATCAACAATACGTCATCACTTTTTGTATCCAGTCAGCCGTTTTTAAATAATCCGCAATCAAAATCATGCAAATTCCCCGAGTTTTCAAAACACACTCAAGATTTGCAGACGCTCATGCTCAGGCTCGGTGACGTAGCATCAGGGAGGCTCATCTTCCCGCGCTTGATCAGAGAAGCACGTAAACACAGAGATAAATATAGTACTTGAAGATATTTGGGTGTTTCTGATAGATTTTTTTTGTTATATGCCACATGCATGCATCCTTTATGGGTGCAACAAGACAGCTGTGCCTTTCGAGAAAAGTTTGCACACGGAAAGGAGTGGCGTGTGTAGGGTGATACACGCCTATAGTGTGTGTTAAGTCCCAACTAGACATATGGTGTAGCTGGGCCAACACCGGCTTGCCAAAAGTGACGGGCAGGCGGATCGGGAGAGGGACGTGTAGATGGAACGAGAGCTCAGAGTCAACAACATTTATTTCTGACAATTAACAAACAGCTGACGTCGCTTCGATGACGTGGACAGTCGTGAGTCGTCACTTTGGCGTCGTGACGTCGAATACTGACGTGGCGAAATATAATTACATTAACTACAAATTTAACAAAATTGATAAATATTACAAATAACAATAAGCCAATATATATCAGAAATATCATACCCTTGTTCGCCCCATTACAGGGGGGTCTCAACAAATGCATCTTAATTTTAATTTGCAAATCCAACAAACTCCCCACCATGGGAGTACATTCCCTTACTCCCATACATACATATCATGATACCCAACATTAGCATATAGCATAACATAATAACAACAGCATAAAGTCAGTCTTACCTATCAACCAATATTACAAATCCAGCCTTACAGGGGCTTTCACCCTACGCCCCTTTCTAGTATATGATACAGGGTCTGTACCAACAGTATCAGTATCATCATCATCAAAGTGTACAAAGGATTGAGCATCATCACCTGACCGTACATTTTCGCTATTATCATCCATCTCAGCATTATCATTACAACTATTTATCTCCAAATCATGCAGTCTCTGAATAGGTCGACAGACAATACCCTTAGCTGTCTTAACTTTCACACTCCTAACCAAGTTATCTTTACCCGGGTAAACTTCTACAACAACGCCAATAGGCCAGGATAGTCTAGGTACATTGTCTTCCCTAATCAAAACCACTGAACCTTTCTTTAAGTTACATCTGGGAAAAAAACTCTTAACAGCAGAGGCAAATTTTTGATATAATCATTACTCCACAGCTTCCAGAAATTCTCAAGTTGTTGTTGTCTAAGTTGCTCTCTCACACACAAATCACGTATAGTGGTGGGAACGCACACATCTTTCACACCTTCTACCTGAACACCAGTTGTGCGCCCAATAAGGAAATGTGAGGGAGACAAGGGTGGGGAGCTTCCAAGTTCTTCATTAATAAAGGTTAAAGGCCGAGAGTTAATGCAAGCCTCTATTTCATGCAATGTTGTCTCTAATTCACTTCTGGTTAGACATTTACACTACCCAACTGTCTTTCTAAGGGAAACTTTAACAGATCTTATTAAGCGCTCCCACCAGCCTCCCCACCATGGTGCACGGGTACTATAAACTTCCAGTTTGGAGCAAGAGGGCCGTACATGTGTTGCAACTCATGTGAAACACCAACAAAAGTTTGAGCATTATCTGAATAGAATACTTTAGGTAAACCACGCCTGGACACAAACCTGCGAATAGCTAATTTACAATCCTTCTTTGACAGAGAGTCAGTAAGTTCCAAGTGAACAGCCCTGATAACTGCACAAGTAAACAGTAGCAAATAAAACTTCTTGGCAGGCAAATCCAAACAAAACATAGGTCCAGCATAGTCTACACCAGTGGTAGAAAAGGGTGGTGCTTGAGTTAATCTCATCTCTGGAAGTGGGGCAACTGGTTGGTTACAAGCCCTGGAATCATGTCTACGGCAGGACACACAAGTTCTACATATGGATTTTGACATCCTTCGTAAACCCACAATCCAGTAATTGTTTCTCAAAGTAGAAACAAGGGTAGCAACACCTGCATGTTTAAGTATATTATGTTGAAACAGAATAATTAGTCGTGCAACATGGCCTGCTGGAATTATGACAGGATGTTTATTCTCATACAACATGTTCGCCTTATTTAAGCGTCCCTTGACACGCAATAAGCCCTCATTATCAAGAAATGGGTCAAGTTTCCTTAAAGAGGAATTACAAGAGATAGTTTTCCCCTGAGTAAGTGTAACAATCTCCTTAGAGTAAACCTCCCTTTGTACACAATAAATTAACTTAGTCTTAGCCTTAGTCAATTCTTCATATGTCAAAGGACCCTTACTTTTGTCACCTCTCAGCTTACAGTTGCTAATGAATCTCATCACCCAAGCAACCACACTTACAGCCTTACTCAATTTACCCCACCGAGTGAACTCAAATACAGGATGAGATGCATTAGCAGTCAGGCAAGCAGTCACCGTCTCTTCTTCACATGTCCCACCACTCTGTGACTGCTTCTCTAGCTGAGGTTGACCGAGAGGGTATGACAACCATGCTGGACCATTCAGCCACGTCTCACTCAATACCAGCTGTTCCGCAAGCATACCCCTAGAAATTAAGTCAGCGGGATTATCTTTTCCTGGACAGTGATACCAATTGCTAGGGGAAGTTAACTCTTGAATTTCTGTTACCCTATTCCTTACAAAGGTCTTCCTCTTGTGAGGGTCTCCCTTAATCCAAGAAAGTGTAACAAGAGAATCAGTCCAGCAAATTAAAGGAACATCAAGATGAAGGGCAGAATTAACATAGGTTATCAGCCTAGCACATAGAAGACCAGCAAGTAACTCAAGGCGAGGCAAGGTAATGCTCTTAATGGGAGCTTCTCTCCCCCTAGACATGACCAAGGAAACTTTACATATGCCTGTAGGTTGTACAAGTCTGAGGTATACACAAGCTCCATACCCCTTTTCTGAAGCATCACCATAAGCGTGGAGCTCTACATTTGTCATAAGTTTCCAAGAAACACCACGAAAATAACACCTGTTCACATTCCATGTCTGAAACACATTTATATTAGTCAACCATCTCTGAAAATTGTGTAACAACTCGTCTGGAAGTACTTCATCCCACTCAATACCTTTCCTCCACACGTCCTGGAATAGTACCTTTACATACATGATAAAGGGGCTTATGAGCCCAAGGGGGTCAAAAAGCTTAGCTATAAGGCTAAGAACAGCTCTTTTTGTAGATACTACCTCTAGAGGAGTATTTACATTAAACCCACCAAAGCTGAAACAATCCTGAGATACATCCCACTGCATACCTAAGACTTTAACCCGCTTCATTCTCACCCACAGCCACATCCTGGTCAAACTCTTCCATCATTTTCTTACTGTTAGACGTCCATTTAGTCAAAGTCATTCCAGCCTTAGCAAAGATAGTACATGCCTCAGTGAACTTAGCTTTACCTTCTGCAACATTATCAGCACCAGACAACCAATCATCCACATACAAATTATCTTTCAATTCATTCACAACCTCCGAGGCAGAACAAGAATCTAGATGATACTTTATGGTGGCATTAAGCAAGAAAGGACTACTTTTGTTACCGAAAGGCACACGAGTGAATCTCATCGTACGTACGTTATTCTCGCACTCCCAAAGGAATCTATGTACATCCCTATCTTCCTCGCGCACACTGATTTGCAGAAATGCCTTAGTAATATCTGCCGTGAATGCTACTTGCCATCTCCTAAATCTCAAGATTGTTTCTACAAGGTCAGGATTAAGAGATGGACCAGTATCCAAACAGTCATTCAACGACAAACCGTTATAGCTGACTGCGGAAGCATCAAATACTGGCCTTACTTTGGTGGACGAGCGGCTCTCGCGCACAACCGGACGGTGAGGAAGGTAGTAAGTGGGATGAACACTTTTCAGTTCAGAAGGTGGGACTTCCTCACAGATTCCCTCCTCCTCGTATTCCTTGAGTACAGCATCGTATTCTGCCTTCAGGTGCGGCTCCTTCTGAAACTTATGACATAGGTGATGCAACCGTTTTTTCCGCTAGCTTACATTATTCAGTAGTTGAGATCTAGACTTATCAGACTTCCAGGGCAATGCAACCTCATACTTGCCATTTACAAATTTTATACTCTCATTGAACTTTTGTTGAACATTGTTAAAGGCACTTGTATCCATAACATTCTCCTTAGCTTTTATCCCAACTGATTCTAAATCCCAGAAATTTTTCAACTCAGGCTCGGACACACCATTCACATTCAGGAGCTGCGTATTTACTCGCTGCTGATTACGGGAACTCCACGAACCAGACAACACCCATCCAAAGACAGACTCCTGGGCCACCAACCCTTCATATTTGCATATCTGGTTAGGAAGCATGTAATTCCAGTAAGAGTCAACCCCAACTAGAATATCTACTGTAAGGTGACGGTTGTGTAAATAGTCATCAGCCAAATGTAAGGATTCATAGCCCCTTAGCTTGTCTTTAGGTACACTGGGTCGCACTAAAGGAGCACAAATAGTAGGGATTTCCATAGCAACTAAAGAATGTACAACACCCTTACAATCCTCAAGTCTTAAGTCATACAAATTACTTACATGGCTTTTAGATAAACTGTTACCAAAAGCAGAGTATGTTACAGGTTCAGAGCACATCCAGTTAGGCTTTACTTTCTTAACCAAGGAACTTGAAACATATGATCTGTCAGAACCAGTGTCAAAAAGTACAGTTGCTTGAACAATTTCACCCTTGCTATTGCATACATTCACTTTAGCAGTCTGTAAAACACAACAGGTATGGGTTAAAGTTTCACGACTCTTCTCAAACTTACAGAGCGCTACACCTACATGACTCACTGGTGTGGGGTGTGTGTTAGCCTCAACACTTACTATTACACTCTCTCTACCAGGTTGTGTTGACTCTTCACATACCTTCCTGTTACCAGGTTCTCTAGGTAGATTCTTAAAACAAAAGAGGATGTTGTGTCTTCCTCCGCACTTACCACACTTAGCCTTACAACCCTTTGAAATGTGACCCTTACCCAAGCATCTGAAACACAAGTCTGACATGTAAACTTTCTCTTCAAGTTCGGCGTGAGTAAGGTTAACCACACTTGCACAAGTTTCACTTAAATGAGGCTTACCACAAGACCCACACCTTCTCATACCTGCTGTTGAAGAGGTTACAAGGGCAGAGGCCGTACCATGGAGCACTTTCTTCTTCTCAGACGCTAAAGGGCCACTACGAGACTCTTCACCACGGCAGTTTTCCTTGTAGGAGTCAGACCGATCCCTCCGTTCTATTTCTCTTTTAAGGAAGTTCATCAGCCAGGTCAGATCACTTTCGTGGCCTGAACCCTCCCTAGACCACTCCATGCGAATATCATGTGGTAAACGAGACAAAATAACAGGGGTTAGCACAATACCATACTGATCACCTTTCACTCCCAAGGCTTCCAAACTGCGGACATGAGAGTTAAGTTGGTCTTGCAATATCCACAGTAAAGCAGTATACTTAGAACCAGAAGACTTAGGAGGCAGACTGATGTTCAACAGCGCCTGTATGTGGGCAAAAACAATACGTTCAGGTTTTCCAAATCGTTCCTCTAACATACTACAGGCGACGGGAAAGTTTGCAGCAGTGAGAGTCAAACCTTGCAGCGTCCTCTTAGCTTCACCCTCTAGTGAAAAGCGAAGGTAACCAAACTTGCTAACTGCTGGTATATTAGACTCGCCCACTAATGCCCTGAACTGCTCCCAGTAGGACTGCCACTCAAGCACGTTACCACTGAACTTTGGTAACTCAATACGTGGTAAGTTAACGTTACCCCTCACTGAATCAACAGATCCACTTATACTTTGTGTTAACTCACCCGCTGGCTTGTTTTGGTCCAACAACTCGGCCAACCTTAGCGCTGCCTTTACTCTTGGAATCCTTGCGCGGCGGCGAAACAGTTCGGCGGCTTCTATGTCCTCCTCCAGCTTTTCAGGTTCGCTAATCTCCATCTCAACGGCCGTCTGAGCGTCATCCGAGGCAGCAAGGCGCCGATCAAATTCACTTATGGCGTCCTCAAGCTCCATCGTAGTCACTGCAGACTGCTCACACAGTGTTGACAATGACGTGGCGCTGCGGGTGACCCATCCTTTCGCTGCCGCTCTCCTCCTTTCCAGCCTTTTGATATCCTCGTCTGCCATCATGCCGGACTGGGAACTATCTTGCTTGCTCTTATTTCCCGGGTCTGGGCACCATTTGTTAAGTCCCAACTAGACATATGGTGTAGCTGGGCCAACACCGGCTTGCCAAAAGTGACGGGCAGGCGGATCGGGAGAGGGACGTGTAGATGGAACGAGAGCTCAGAGTCAACAACATTTATTTCTGACAATTAACAAACAGCTGACGTCGCTTCGATGACGTGGACAGTCGTGAGTCGTCACTTTGGCGTCGTGACGTCGAATACTGACGTGGCGAAATATAATTACATTAACTACAAATTTAACAAAATTGATAAATATTACAAATAACAATAAGCCAATATATATCAGAAATATCATACCCTTGTTCGCCCCATTACAGGGGGGTCTCAACAAATGCATCTTAATTTTAATTTGCAAATCCAACAGTGTGTTGGGGCGAGCAGTTGTGTTGAGAAGTGTACACAGCGGGTGAAAGACTGGGTGAGAGTGTGCAGCGCCACTAGTGCCTATGTACACGGGTGTGCTGGACAAGGGCGGCGCCCCCCCCCCCCCCCGTAAGACAGTGACTCAGTCCAACACCATACCAGACCAGGTGGCCCTGTTAGACAGGGACGCCAGGACTGGCAGCAGCGGTGGACCACCACGACTGTGAGGCTTTGCCTCTTAACAAGACCAAGTAAACCAAGTAAACCAGTTGTGGAGTGGGCGGGCCCTGTGGTGAGAGACCCTGTGGTGGTGTGGCTGTCACACTTTCTGCCTTCCCGCCCGCATATTTTCCAACTCTATGCTGTAGTTAATGCTAGTATGTGGTTTCCGAGTAATGACGTTTGACTGTAGCTCCAAAACTAACCATAGGATTTTCTCGAAAGTACCTTCATTGTGATTCCCACACACACATGGTTTAACCTTATTTACCAATCCATGTTTTGGAGAAGTGCCAGGTCCTCCTGCTGAACCTCAGGCTCTGCTAACACCTGTTCATCCACCTCGTACTCGGGCTCAAACATATAGGATCCCATGACAATCTGAGGTTCGTTTTCCTCATAGTATACGCGACCAGCGTCATTTCTTTCGGTCAGATTGAGCATCGTACTCTAGATCTGTCACAGCGACAGATTCACTGTCTGACACCGAAGTACAATCGTTCATCATAACATTTGTCGACAGGTGTCAGACAAGAGTGTCTGCGGGCGTCCCTGTTCTGACGTCATCAATAACAGTCGTAGCCCTGTTGGAGGGAAGATCTTTTTTTTCGCGCGCTTTTTACAAAAGTCGTGTTTTTACGGAAATAAGGCCTGGAAATCAATTATTTTTGGTGGATTAGGTGTTTTGAATGTGCATTCAACATAATTCGGCAAAAAAAAATTGGGTCTGGACGATTACTTTAAGCTTTTGTAACACAATCATAAAATTCATTTAACAATAATCTAACTACTCCATACGTGTAACATTATGCATTCTACAGAATACATCATTCAATTTTGTATTCAAGGAAAATGTGAATGAGATATCAGCCTTGAGTTATTACTGCAGGCACAATTTTAAGACAAAAAATACTACTCTTTGAAAGGCTCTATCTCAAAATACCCAAAATGGTAGAAAGAGTCACAAGGTGTCATTTGAGCCGGAATAAGTCATTCTTTTTATGATTAGAGCCATTCCTATTTTTGTTGTTAAATTTCGTTCTTATAGGTGAAAATAGGGCAAATTTGCTTGATTTTGCAACATTTTTGGATGTAACTCCGAAACATATTGACCGATGTTTATCATATTCATAACAACGGAGCAATAGGAGTTCCCTCACAACATAGCCGAAAATCAGCTTAATCCAAAAGACTTAAGTTACTCAAACACACTTGTGAATGTTTGGAGATTACATGTCAGTATTCAGTCATAAGAGGGGTAAGACTATTACAAAGTCTTGAAGATCTTTTTCTTGACAGGATGTCGCTGGACTTCAATTACACATAATTTTTAATAGCATTTCCACACTTACGAAAAAGTTAAAAATATTTATTTAAATGCCCCAATTCAGCTCCTAAGTGAGAAAAATATTCATTTTCAGAAATCATTCATAGGTACAAAGTACCCTTTTTTTTATATTCTCTATCTCGGTAACCAATCGTTGTTGAGCGACCCCATTAGTGATTCTTAGACCTTTAAACTATTCACTCGGCACCTGTAATGTAAATTTTTTTGACTTTTTATAACTCTAAAAAATTTCAACTGATTTTAATAATATATACTCATATGACGTAATGGTATAATATCTCTAACATGAAAATATCAGACTGATCTGACATATAGCAAGGGTGCACGAGTCATTAAATTTTTTTTTTTTTTTTTTGACATCTAGCACCCTTAATATTTGTCGGATAAATTTGATTTTTCACAAGAGTATAATATTGTACTCATACACTATCTGTGTGAATTTTATTACAACTGGATAAAAGCTATAAAAATCGCTAATATTTTCCTAAAGTTTTTTTTTTTTTTTCATCATCCCCCACAAAAAGTTTCGTTACTACGTTCCCGACAATATAGCATCATTTCTATACTTAATTTGCGTTTTGTTTTTTTTATATAATTTTTTTGCTATTTAAAAAAAAAAACATTAAAAAAATTCTATAAAAAATAATTAAACCCAAAAATCTATACAAAATATTCTATATAGTCGAGCACGAGCTAACGAAACTTTATGTGGGTGATAATGAAAAGTAATAAAAAATTGTAGAAAATATTAGCGATTTTTACAATTTTTATCCAAAATTAATTTTAGTTTTATAGATTGGGTATTAGTACAGTACCCATCATGTACAATCAAACAGATCCGACAAATATGAAGGGTGCTGGATCAAGTTTTTTGAAAATACTATAGATACAAAAATAAATCATGCGCATTAAAATTATAGACTTTAAAAAATAAAAAAAATGGTGAGCCTTTAGTTTAAAAATCAGGCAATTAGTTTACCAGATACAGGCCAAAAAGTATTATAAATCTGGCATTATATTTTATATGAATACCCCAAAAGTGGCATTTTCCATAGAGATACAAAAAACATTCCGATATCAAAATTATAGATCATAAAAAAATCTATAAATAGTCTTCTATAAGTTTTATTGAGAGGCAAACGGTTTAACAGATACAACCAAAAATAATTATGATTCCTAATATGTCATAATTTCCATTATATGCCCCCAAAGGATCATTTACCTTATAGTACAGGAGCATTAGTAAACATTTAACGAAAATCTAGAAAAAAATAGTAGAAAGCTGATTTTTTCAGGGGAGCTCCAGAAAACCATCAGCATGTCCACTGTGCAAAGCTCTGCAAATTCAACCTGGTGACATTTTCAGAATTGAAGATGGCCGCTATAACAATTTGCGATAAACGGTTAAAATACCAAAATCGGCATAACTGGCAACTTATTACAGTGGACCCATGCCATGTTCATTTTGAGTTAAAATAATTAGCATAAAGTGTAATTACTAGTATATTACAATAATAGTGAGTAATAATTAACATAAATTATAATTAATAGTGTATTATAATAATAATAATAATTATAATAATAATTTTCTCGTTTTTCAGGTGCTGTCATGATGGCCGAGTTTTGCAGTATTCCCACATGCGGTAAGCAGATCACATCAGATCGTGCAGAGGTCCATGATAAGGGCCTTGAGGGACTCCTGCGAGCCAGCATTGAAAGAGAAGATGGTTTGCAGTCTGTATTTGAGAGGAAGAGGTCACAATTGCCAGTCCCAGTCCATGGTAAATATCGTCGCGAATACATTCGACCATGCAGTATTACTTCTTACAAAAGGAAAAGGGAAGAAGAGCCATTGGACTCTGATTGGGGCACATCATCTTCAAAATTACGTTCAAGAACTCGAGTTTTCAATATAAAAGAAGATTGTCTCTATTGTGCAAAGACTGTAATAAACTACAATGTAGAAACAAAGATACCCCGCAACCGTCGGGTACGGGCACATGATGCTATGACAAAAGCCACCCTTCAAAGCGTAATTGAGAAAGCTGGCGATCGCCATGATGAGTGGGGAGATGCTGTTAGACTTCGCGTATCCAATGAGTTAGATTTTATTGCTGCTGAAGTCAAGTACCACCATGACTATCAGGTTCTCTTCTATGCTGGCAAACAATTTCCAAGCGAGAATACCCGTGATGGATATCAACGGGGCCGACCTGTCAATGCCACAAAACACGCGGCATTCCAGAAGTTGTGCCAATTTATACGCGACAATGATGAATGTCAATATTCACTTGCAGAACTTATGACTTTGATGGACGACTATTTAGATGGAGAAGAGGGCTACAACCCCAAAAGGCTAGGACAGAAATTGGAGGAATGTTTTCGGGCAGGACATTGTTCGGACTTGTGATATTGGAAAACAGACCATATATACTTTCTTAGATGAAAGTAACCACATCCTTAGAAGTAATTATGAGTCCAGTAACATGACAAAAGATTCAATCATAGATATGGCAGCTGCAATCATACAAGATGATGTAAAGTCTGTAGCATATGTTAACTCTGAATACCCGACAATGACACAATTGCAAGACAGTGATAAAATGGTGCCTGACTCTTTGAAACGACTACTGAGTGGTATAATCAAATCAAAATCTGACAAGAGTGTCGGCTGTGAACGCCACCGTACAGCACTTGCACACGGCATAATGTCTGCGTGTCGACCTCGATCATTTGTGTCTCCAATATTGCTAGCAATATCTGTTTATATCAATCGCAAGTATGAGTCTCGAGAACTAGTAGATATATTGAGTAGTATGTCATTTGCTGATGATTATAGGGAGGTTCAACGTCTATATGATGCACTGCTTACAGATGAACAATTGTATGATCTCGAAGGTGATTTTGTTAATTTTATATTTGATAATGCTGACATCAATGTTAAAACCCTCACAGGTCTTGGTACCTGGCATGTTATGGGTGGTATTGCATGTGTTACCCCTCTAGGTGAGCAGACAATCCAGTCTGTCATTCCCCGTTCTACTAAAAGAGACTGTTTCACAAACAGGTCAATTTGGCAAAGTCCCAATCAAAGTGTACAAGAAACCTAGCACACTTGGATTCAAGTCGATCATTGTCGGGCCCCTTGAACCTCCAAAGGATCCCCCACCCCAATTGAAATTGTCCGAATGCTTGGATAGTGTCTGGATAGCAAGTTTTTCTCTAGGTATCTATGTGTCAGACTGTCCATCATGGAGCGGTTTTATGCAATGTGCTGTGAGGGGAGATAATCATGAGAGAAGTAAGATTCAGATCCTGCCATTCGTTAACCAGGACCCCTCTCAGCCTGACACCATATACTCTGCTTTGTGTTTTGCACAGAAACTAGCTGAAGAGCATGGGCTTGGTGTTTGTCCTGTTACGTTCGATCAACCCCTCTATATAAAAGCAACTGAAATTGTTAAATCATCCCATGCACAGCTAAACATCATTGTCATTAGACTTGGAGGTTTTCACCTACTCATGTCATACATGGGATCAGTTGGATATGTGATGGGTGGTAGTGGTTTGGAAGATCTATGGAAGACTGTTTATGCTCCAAATACTGTAATCCATATGATGACCGGGCATGCATATGCTCGCGCACTTCGCGCTCATCTTCTGTCGTCGGTAGCCATCATGTCCAACTTACTGGAGACACCTGGATGTCTCAGTAATATTAATCGCACTCATATCCAGGCTGTACACACAGATCTGCTGAGTGGCGAATGCGCCACTGCTTCTGTGGAAAATGATATATGTGTCCAACAGCTCACACAGATCATGGATGATCTGATGAAAGAGTCTGCCGCCCAAAGTCGAACTGGAAAGCTTTGGGTTGAATATTTGAAACAAGTGTCCCTTATTAGATGTTTCATCCGAGCAGAACACACAGGAGATTGGGATTTACATCTCCATACCGTCAGTGAAATGATCCCCATGTTCCATGCTGCTGGCCACCTTGCATATGCAAAGTCTGCCCGCCTCTACCTTGACCAGATGAAAGGTCTAAGTGATATCATGTCTCCAGACCAGTACTGCGACTTCACCGAGCATGGGTATTTCACCATCCGAAGAACAGACAAATTCTGGAGTGGAAACTTCAGCGACCAGACTATTGAACAAGAATTGATGCGGTTGCTGAAGACTTCCGGAGGTATGGCTCGTGGTCGAGGAATTACAGACAGCACACTCAATAAATGGGTGCATGCTATGCCCAGATGCATCCCAATATGCGATGCCCTGGAATGTTTCACTGCAGTCCACAGTCACACATCTGACCAGCACGTAGATCTGCGTGCTAGCAGTACAGCCAGAGATGCTAAAGACTATGAGACCTTCCTCAACTGGCTCAAAGTACACTCTCCATTTTCATATGGAGACCATGATGCTCTGGTCTGTGTAGCAAGCGGTGTTGTTGCTGGCAAGTGTGTAAATGCAGATCAAGCATTTGATATTGGTGTCAAGGCTGCTTCTGTAATGACTGGCGAAACCTATGCTGACGTAAAATTAAAACGAAAAGACCGTGTGACCAGCATCAGTGGTGACAAAAATCAGGTCACTGTGCGAGGTGTTGAGGTGGAGGTGAATAGAACAGTATTGTTCATGAGGGTCACATGTGTGATCCGGGAGAGTTCTGAGATGGAGGAATATCTGCTTCACGAGTTTGCCAAACAGCCACCCTCCCTATTCGATAAAGGTATCATGAGGAAGAACACTAAGAGTGTCCTTGCTAGTGTTCTCAAGTCGAAAGTGAATGTCCATCTAGAACTTCCAGATAATGCACGTTTCGTCCTTGATGGAGGACATCTTCTTCAAAGCTTGCCATGGCCTGCTGATCCCACATACAACCAGGTGTGTGACCAGTATGTATCCCATGTTCTTGTTCACTATGGGCCAGGTAGTATAGTAGTGTTTGACGGATATGGCAGTGCTTCCTCAACTAAAACTGCGGAACAGCAGCGAAGAGCCAAACAGAACACTTCTCCTGACATTGTCTTTGAGTTGGAAATGAAAACCACAACATCAAAAAAGGCATTCTTGGGTAATGGCAGGAATAAGGACCGATAATCCAAAAATTAAAGGAGAAATATGAGGCTGTGGGTATAATTGTCAAACAGAGTGTTGCAGATGCTGACTGGCTGATTGCATCAAGTGCCATGATTACATCAACTGCCATAGATGGTGCCCCAACTCAAATTCGCCTGTCGTTGTCGTGGGAACTGATACTGACTTGCTGGTGATGATGGTCGCACAAGCCCACCCCAAACATGAATCTTCATATGCTCTGTGGACGGAACCCTTTGCATGTGTACTGTATACGTGAAATCCAGGAAGCTTGTTCTAGCATCAAACAACACCTGATGTTTGTACATGCAATCACTGGATGTGATACTGTGTCTTCCATATACAATCAAGGGAAAAAAAGGGCCCTTCAGCTGTTCGATAGTGATGACAATTGGGACTGTTTGAGTGTTTTCTCTCAGTCTGACAACAGTCAGGATGAGATAGCACGCATAGGAGAGTTGTTTCTACTAAAGCTGTATGGAGCTGTCCGGTCAAATTCACTGGACAAGCATCGCTATGTTATGTACTTCCGATCTACACGTAGAGCGTCCTTATCCTCATCTGGTTTCAAGTTGGAATCAATCCCTCCAACTTCAGCAGCTGCCAAGTTCCATAGCTATAGAACATACCATGCTGTTCAGCAATGGCAGGGAAATGAGCTACCACCAAATGAGTGGGGGTGGGAGTACAGAGAGGGGATACTTGTTCCAATCTATACCGATAGGCCTGTTGCTCCCGAGAAGGTACTGAAAATGGTATCTTGCGGCTGCAAGGTAGGGTGTGGAAAGTCATGTCGTTGTTACAAGGCACGGATGGAGTGTACCATAATGTGCACTGGTTGCAGTGGGTACAATTGTAAAAATTCGCATGTTCTTGATGTGCAAGGCGAAGGGGATACCACTGATTAGACATTCCTTCAACATATGGTTGGGTTATTTGTGGTTTCTAATTGGTGTTTTGTACAATATAACATAGTTTGGCTATTATAAATGTAACGTACATGACATAGTTGTGGTATTATTAAAATTAAAAAAAAAATAAAAAAAAAAATTCTTCACCTTATTGAATTTATGCTAATTATGTCAACTCAAAATATTTTGTATGGCTCCATTGTATTCAGCACACTCTAAAACATAGATGTACACACAAAAATCTTATTACTACGAACTCGGATGGATGATCATAGTACTTTTCATTTTATCGTTAATTGTGATGGCGGCCATTTTGAATTATGAAAATGCCACGAGGTTGAATTTGCAGAACTTTGCATAAGGGCATAACTTTGCATATATATATATACAATATTTTGGAGTTCTCCTGAAAAAATCAGCTCTCTACTATTTATTTCCACCTTTTAGCTAATTCTCCTGTAGTATTATAGATACAAAAAAAAAGATATAAATAAAAATTATAGATCATAAAAAAATCTATAAATAGTATTCTATTAGTTTAAAAATCTGCCAAACAGTTTAGCAGACAACCCAAAAAGTATTCATAAGGCATAATATTTTACATTATACCCAAAAAAGTGGCCTTTTCCTTATAGATACAGAAAAAAGACACGATATTAAAATTATAGATCATAAAAACTCTAGAAATAGTTCTCTATAAGTTTTATAATTAGGCAAAAAGTTTACAAGATAAAATTCAAAACAATTATTCCTAAAGCGTAATGTTTCACATTAAGCCCCAAAAGTGGCATTTTCTTTATAGATACAATAAAAATTATTGATATTAAAAGTGTAGATCATAAAAAGATCTATAAATAAATTTCAATACGTTTTACAATCAGACAAACGGTTTACCAGATACAACCCAAAAACTAATATTTATAAGGTGAAATATTTAAATTATACAAAAAATAGTGGCATTTCCCTCCCTCTTATATTTCTCTAAATTTTTCTCTTTCTCTATAGTCCATTTGATATACCTTAAGCCGAAAAATTAAATCGAACGAATTTGAAAAAAAAAAAAAAAATTCTAAGGCCATTTTTAAGGTATTCTAACAGAACAATAAAAGTAATTCAACGATAATGTACCTCTCTCATACGTAAAACTATATGCAGTCTACAGAAAACACCATTCAATTTCATTTCCAAGGGAAAATTGAAAAAAAAATATAAGCCTTGATATTTGACCGCAGGCACTATTTGAATATAGAAAGTCCTATGACCGATATTTAAGTCTCTAGCACTCAAAGATGAATAAAGATACAGCATTGCCATTTCTTCTCCTTGCACAATATACTACTATTGAGCAGCTGTTAGAGTTTCAAGGGTTTATAATAAAAACTCTTAGAATTACAATATTCCAAATATGGGCATATAGACGGATTTTTTTCTTCAAAGTTTATGCATTCATATATATATATATATATATATATATATATATATATATATATGTATTTAAAAAAAAAATGACACTCAAATAGCAAGCAGCATTGGATTCTACACAATATAGAGTGAATTGCATGCCTGAATGAACCTCCCTTTTGAAACGGGAATACTTTGAAAATCTTCAAAAAAGTGATTTTAAGCTCATATTTGAACAATTATAAAGAGCACATTTTTCATTGCATTCTTCAAATGGTTAATATTTGAGGTAGATATCATTACTTTCTAAAAGTATAGCGTAATTCAAGTCTCTATCCTTCTTGGTGCGTGAATGGGTAGACCATGAGAATGCGAAAAATAAAAATATCTTTTTGTCATTTTTCAAACCAAGGCCCACTCAGAGCTCGTTCTGTGCACATATATAGTGGATAACGTCAATGATATCACCAGTAAAAATGAACACTCTCCGTCCATAATTAACTGAGATAGAGGGTAACAAAGTGTAAAATAGATACAAATTGTAAGAGTTACCGCTCTCATACTTTTTGACATACCCATACCGAGCACTAATTGAATAAAGTCCACA
>JACEEZ010013442.1:15000-22500 GCA_016584305.1 Chionoecetes opilio | reverse complement strand
TGTATAATGTTGGCTGTGTTCTGTTGGCTGTATACTGTTGGCTGTGTACTGTTGGCTGTATACTGTTGGCTGTGTACTGCTGGCTGTATACTGTTGGCTGTGTACTGTTGGCTGTATACTGTTGGCTGTGTACTGCTGGCTGTATACTGTTGGCTGTATAATGTTGGCTGTGTTCTGTTGGCTGTATACTGTTGGCTGTATACTGTTGGCTGTATACTGTTGGCTGTGTTCTGTTGGCTGTTTACTGTTGGCTGTGTACTGCTGGCTGTATACTGTTGGCTGTATAATGTTGGCTGTATACTGTTGGCTGTATAATGTTGGCTGTGTTCTGTTGGCTGTATACTGTTGGCTGTATACTCTTGGCTGTATACTGTTGGCTGTATACTGTTGGCTGTGTTCTGTTGGCTGTATACTGTTGGCTGTATAATGTTGGCTGTGTCCTGTTGGCTGTATACTGTTGACTGTATACTGTTGGCTGTATACTGTTGGCTGTTTACTGTTGGCTGTGTACTGCTGGCTGTATACTGTTGGCTGTATAATGTTGGCTGTATACTGTTGGCTGTATACTGTTGGCTGTGTTCTGTTGGCTGTATACTGTTGGCTGTATACTGTTGGCTGTGTTCTGTTGGCTGTATACTGTTGGATGTATACTGTTGGATATATACTGTTGGCTGTGTTCTGTTGGCTGTATACTGTTGGCTGTATACTGTTGGCTGTGTTCTGTTGGCTGTATACGGTTAGCTGTATACTGTTGGCTGTATACTGTTGGCTGTATACTGTTGGCTGTGTACTATTGGCTGTATACTGTTAGCTGTATACTGTTGGCTGTATACTGATGGATGTATACTGTTGGCTGTATACTGTTGGCTGTGTTCTGTTGGCTGTATACTGTTGGCTGTATACTGTTGGCTGTGTTCTGTTGGCTGTATACTGTTGGCTGTATACTGTTGGCTGTATACTGTTGGCTGTATACTGTTGGCTGTATACTGTTGGCTGTGTACTGTTGGCTGTATACTGTTAGCTGTATACTGTTGGCTGTATACTGTTGGGTGTATACTGTTGGCTGTATACTGTTGGCTGTGTTCTGTTGGCTGTGTACTGTTGGCTGTGCTTGGCTTATCATCATCACAGCCGTCATAATGCAACGCCAAGTAGAAGGATTTCCTGTCTGCATGTTTATGTTGCACTCATAACGGAATGGCTGCTCAAATTTAGAAATATAAGCTTCACGAAAAACTCGATATGGCAAGTATTTTTTCATCTCTGGGAGACTTCATAGTGCTTGTGCCTCGACCCCGGTGGGAAGCAGGACCTTTCCCCTCCCCCAGGGTGAGGGAGGGCTGCCACATGTGTGTTGGCCGGAATTTTTGTCCCTGACCCAAAATAATATTGCTTGACGTTGCACGTTAAAGAATCAGCAAAACAAAAACAAAGAAAAAAACACATGGGTCTCCCAGAGAACATGAAATGAATAATTCAGTCATTTTGTAATTTAAAATATATAAATAAATTCGAACATAAATATATCACAAAAAGATATATAGGAAAAGAGAAAAATATCACCAATAAAAATACCTACAATGAGTTGGAAAAAGAGGGAGTGGAAGTAAAAAAAAAGACGGACAGAATTATAAACTCTCCTCCTGACATTGCCACCCCGTGTTCCCATCCAAGCTGAAAGTGAATCCCGCCACGGACATGATAACTTGTAATTGCATGCACCAACAGTACGAGATATTTTTTCCACCCAAAACTATCCTGCGTCAGGTGGAGGTTGCAACACACACACCTGATTACCCGCGCCTCTGCAGCAATAAGCCAGGGAGGTAATGGTAGACTGAACAGGTAGAATAATGTTGATGCTGCACGTTTAGAAGGAATGGGATTTTTTCATTACGGGATGACTTAGGATGCGTTGTGTGTGTGTGTGTGTGTGTGTGTGTGTGTGTGTGTGTGTGTGTGTGTGTGTGTGTGTGTGTGGGTGGGTGGGTGGGTGGGTGGGTGGGTGGGTGGGTGGGTGGGTGGGTGGGTGGGTGGGTGGGTGGGTGGGTGGGTGGGTGGGTGGGTGGCTGGGTGGGTGGGTGGGTGGGTGGGTGGGTTGTGTGTGTGTGTGTGTGTGTGTGTGTGTGTGTGTCAGAGAGCTTGATAATGTTCCTGGTTCCCTGCTTCGTAAAGACCAGAAATGGATACGTGTTACGACGGAGAAGTAAATTTATGTGACTATTTCAGTATTTCTGACTCTACTTCTTGGCCTAATTCTCCCATGCGTGACCTCATGCTGACATTACTTTAGTGGGTGATCGTCGTAGGAGTACAGGCATCATTAATATTAAGGTCAGATGAAGAGCAGTGATAAAGTAATGTTAATTGGTTAATGGCATTGGGTAGTGTGTAATTAATGACATTCGTTCACCACAGGGAATAAGGAAATCTCTCTCTCTCTCTCTCTCTCTCTCTCTCTCTCTCTCTCTCTCTCTCTCTCTCTCTCTCTCTCTCTCTCTCTCTCTCTCTCTCTCTCTCTCTCTCTCTCTCTCTCTCTCTCTCTCTCTCTCTCTCTCTCTGTCTGATTTAAAATTTTCTTAGTGTTAAGCTAATTATTTGGTATATGTTCTTGTTACTTTTTACTTGAAATGTTTGTATCTTATTCACTTTTATTGCGAAAGTGGGATTTGTATCTATATACATTATTTTAATATTATGGGTATAGTTTGTTTTCTTTGTTTTGTTATGTTAAGTCATCTTGTTTTGCAAATGTTGTTTTTTACGGTTTATATATGGACCATAGACCATGACAACAATTGCTGCATCGTATATTTGTATTGTATTTTTTGTCTGTCTGTCTGTCTGTCTGTCTGTCTCTCTCATTTTCTCAATTCTTTTTGTTTCTCTCTCTCCACACACACATATGTACCCACACACACACACACACACACAGACACACACACACACACACACACACACACACACACACACACACACACACACACACACATGTACACATACACACAAAAAAAACATGCATGCATTGCACAAACATTGCTATGATGAAATATAGCAAGCAAATAGCCAGACAACCAAACATACAAACAAATAAACACTGCAGCAATGGATCGTCACAAAACAAACACAACCACCACCAATATAAACGCCACGCTTTACAAGGAAGAGAAAATAATAAACTACAGTCCATATCAAATCTCTATCACTTATATAAATGAAAGCAAACAAAGTAGCAAATTTACAATAAAAAAACATGTTTGTACAATAATTATAATTAATCAAAAGGTTAAGTATACAGCAATGTTACCCAAACCTCCTCCTCCTCCTCCTCCTAACCACTAAAATTTGAATATTGCCGATTTAACATTTTTCTTCACACACACACACACAAACACACACACACACACACACACACACACACACACACACACACACACACACACACACACACACACACACACACACACACACACACACACACCACACACACACACACAGCGTGTGAAGAAAAATATTCAAAAATACTCGAAGTTTTATCATGGAATCAATTTCCTTACACACACCCGGCGCTGCTTTCCTTTCAGTATTGTCACACCAATGTTAACACTATCTCCTTCCTCACACCTCTCATACGGTGTCTTCCTGCACCACATATCTCTCTCTCTCTCTCTCTCTCTCTCTCTCTCTCTCTCTCTCTCTCTCTCTCTCTCTCTCTCTCTCTCTCTCTCTCTCTCTCTCTCTCTCTCTCTCCCACGGCGACATGGTCAGCGTGATGCTGCAGGTGTCCCGCACACTGCGGCAGGTCATCCGCCAGGGCTTCAATCACAACGACATCAAGAGGGACAACGTGTGCGTGCAGGTGTGGAGCAGCGGGCCTCAAGTCACCCTCATAGACCTGGGCTTGGCCAGGCCTATAGGCTGCCGCGATGCCTACCCTTAACTGGAGAGTGTGAGCCAGTACCCGTGGGTGGCGCCCGAGCTGCTCCTGCACACCCACGCCTGCTCCGAGGCCTCCGACGTGTACGGGCTGGCCGACCTGCTGCTGGAGAACCCAAGGTGGTGCTGCTACCACGCGCGCTACCCGGCCATGAAGGGCCTCGCCACCTGGCTGTGGGGGGCCCGGCAGCCCTGCCCCGAGGCGCGCCCCGCCCTCGACCTCGCCCTCATCGCGCTGCTGGAGGCGATACGCGACCAGATCGCCGCGCACCACCCGCCCCCCGTCACCAAGGCCATGAAACGGAAACTGGCGAGGGCAGAAAAAACCAAGGCCCGTACCGAGAGTCATGACGGTAGAGCGACGAACGACGAACGGCAGACCTTCGCTTACCATAAGAGGGGATTGTTTTGGAAGGAAGAGCAGCGAGGAAGGTTGGCGGTCAAGGTTGAAGACATGGGTACACCCGTGTCTTCGCCTCAACCTTCGATGAATTTTTATTACATTCCTAATCCGGAGGGATTAAGAGACATGCTAAAAAGATTCTTGCCAATATGTATTTAAGTATAAGTATAAGATTATTAGGTATTACATATGCAGCAATAAGTGATTTTAGTGACAATAATGAAGGAGGTTCAGGGTAGCGGGGTGGCTATTGCTTTAGCCGCCGCCGCCATCAAGGTCGCTGCCAGAACCCGCCAGCACGTTTCTCTTACCGCATATGTTCACATGAGCGGTAAAATAAACTTACGTATACACACCTCTACTGTTAATTAACTTCATTAAATATATATTTCATCAAGTTCATAGCCGCTCGCAACGTTTCTGTTGATGTTTTTGATGAGCATAAGGGCAAATTCGCATTATAGGCTATTTATAGTCGTACTGCTGGCTACGCAGTTTGAAGCAACACTGTTACCAATACATCGACGCGCGCGTGAGACCTCAACCAACCTGCATTCCTGTCTAGTGTCGACTCTCGGTAACGATTTGAAGGTTTGCCGCTCGTCGCTACCTCGCCGTTCGTCGCTCTACCGCCTTCAACTCTCGGTACGGGCCTTCAAGACTTGTGAGCCGAGCACACCAACGGGAAATCCGCCCCACAGGAGCAGGAGGGAGGCGCGGCAGGGCAGTGGTGGCCGCCGCCCTTCTGCAGGAAGCGATGGATCTCAACACTGAGGAGGTCACGCGTGAGGGACCAGGATAGACAGGTCTTGGATACCTGACATGACCTCAATAGCAGCGCCATATAGCTGCTTCAAGACTTGCACCGCCGGGCACGTGTTTAACGTGGTTTAACATTCACAGTTTTTTCTTGTTCTTTATGTTCTTTTTAACTTGTAATTTGTGAGAATGTAATCTTATTTTATGTATCTTAAATGCGTTGTTAGTTTATAATTTTTGTTTTTAGTTGTGTTCTTGGATCATTTTTAGATCGAGCTGATAGGAAATGCAATATAATAAATTATATTACATGGAAGTATAATTTTAATGTGAAAATAACAATAAGGCGCCACAACGTTTCCCATATAAAAAAAAACATAGACACTTGATACTTTTGGTAATTACTGATTAGAGTAAATTTCTGGTCCACGAGTGATTTGGTATATATAACGTAATTTATGTTTATGCATTTTTGTGGACAATAAAATATCTATCTATCTATCTATCTATATATACATGTTGCTGCCACTCCTATAGCTGTGGCTCCCATTACACACACACACACACACACACACACACACACACACACACACACACACACACACACACACACACACACACACACACACACACACACACACACACACACACACACACACACACACACACACACACACACACACACACACACACACACACACACACACACACACACACACACACACACACACACACACACACACACACACACACACACACCGTCCGGACGGCTCAGTTGGTTAGGGCGTCCGGCACCATTCTGTGGTCCGGCGTTCTATCCCCAGTCCCGCTCATACCAGGGGATTTTTCCACTGAGAAATTCGGGCGGTTACTGTCCCCCTTGAGCTAGGGGATGGGGGTGTGTGGTGTGTGAGGTCCCAGCATTATCCTAAGATCGGTAATAATGAGCTCTTAGCTCGCACCGGGAGGGTGAAACTGGCGATCAAGAGTCTAACTCTCGTGGACAAGACCATGGGTGAATGACACACATACACACACATAAACACACACACACACACACACACACACACACACACACACACACACACACACACACACACACACACACACACACACACACACACACACACACATGAAGAAGATGAAGGAAACTATAATGATAATTTGCTACCCAGATTTTTCCCACAATTAATTTCGACTCAAAAATAATACTAATGATGAAAAAAAATGTGCTAAACATCATGCCGTGGAGTCCTCAAAGTTGGTTGCGGCTTATTTATCAAAGCAAGGGAATCGATAATAAAATCAATAAAAAAAAAGAAAAAAAAAATGGTACAAGGGCTCTTTTAATTGCAACATGTTCTTCGTGTAATTGATTCATTAAACTTATTAAGCATTTTTGTAGTTTCAGTAAAAAGATTTAACGATGGTTTGTTATGTAATAGGAGCTACGAGTGTACTTCAAGTAGCTTTTTGTGTTTTTCTTATTAATGGTTCATTCTTAATTTTATATTTAAGTTTTTGTTAGTTTATCTTTCTATACTCAAATGTATCATATTTATTTTACGTTCCTTTGTCTGCTCAAATTTCGTTTTATCTCATTTTAATTGTGCCCATTCATATATCTCTCTCTCTCTCTCTCTCTCTCTCTCTCTCTCTCTCTCTCTCTCTCTCTCTCTCTCTCTCTCTCTCTCTCTCTCTCTCTCTCTCTCTCTCTCTCTCTCTCTCTCTCTCTCTCTCTCTCTCTCTCTCTCTCTCTCTCTCTCTCTCTCTCTAGTGGTGGTGGTGGTGGTGGTGGTTCTGGTTATGATGATAGCGGGAATAACATAATCACAGATCAATCCCTAATTTCAGAGGAGGAGAGGAAAGCTGTCGAGGATTCTTGGATAACTAGATCGTTTCCCGTCAATAAGTAGTTCTTGTCATCCTGTGTTATCGAGAGGCATATTACCGTCCTCTGGAAGAATATGGGGTATGGGATTGTCTCTAGCCTATCACCGTTGTCCAAGCTCGTGACATCACATGGGGGTGGAGCTTAAGTGATCACAGGGTTATAATACATTTTATCAAACATATATTAATTAATCTTGGTTAGGTTAGGTTAGTATAGTTTGAGTTAGGTTAGGTTAAATCAAACAAATTAATAAGTCTAATCTTAAATAAAACATAAAGATTATAGCCCAGCAATCACGTAGGCTCCACCCCCAATGTGACGTCACGATCTTGGAAAACAGCGATTGACTTGAGACCTCCCCATACCAAGGCTAAGGGAATAGATGGCCAAGGCAAAGGCTCTCTTTTCCTTGGCATTGCCCCATACCACATACCATACATAAATACATACATACATACCATACATACATAAGCATCCATCTCCTGAAACTCATGCCCTTTATATTTCT
>JACEEZ010013442.1:5000-10000 GCA_016584305.1 Chionoecetes opilio | reverse complement strand
AAAAAAAAAAAAAAAAATGATGATGATGATAATGATAACGAGAAATAATGATAACGATGATAACAACAATCAATCATTGGGGGCATACGCCGGGGGGCGCGTCGCCTCGCCCACCCTACGACGCCACTCCCGGGGGTCACCACGCGCGAGTTCCCATGCAGGCTCCTTTCCCATACCAAGCAGCTCTCGACAAGAAACATCAACTTGCCCCAGCCACGAACCTTGTGGGCGCCCCCTTGGCCTCCTCCACGCCGGATTGTCTCTTACAGATACAACCCGATGGGAAGGATCGGTTTCAGGGTAGCGTGCCACATGCCCATATAGCCGAAGTTGGCGCTGACGGACTATGCAGGTAATAGGCCTCGATTCAGTCTCACGGTGCAATCGCTGATTTGACACGTAATCATCCCAGCGATACCCCATGATTCTGCGAAGACACTTATTACCAAAGGCATTGATTCGTCTCTTCAAGTCACTATTTAGTGTCCATGTCTCACAACCATAGAGTAAGACAGGGATCACAAGCGACTTGAAGATCCGGATCTTTGTCCTCCTGCACAGGTACCGACAACGCCAAATACTCCCGCTGAGCGAGTCCATAACACCGTGGGCTATGCCAATCCGTCGTAAGACTTCTTGACGTGACCCGCAGTCATTATGGACTGCGCTACCAAGGTATGTAAAACTTTCCAAGATCTCAATGTCCTCGCCACACGCATGAACAGACTGTACTGCTTCATCTAGTAAGTCTCCAAATACCTGGACCTTGGTCTTGAGCCAGGAGACCTCAAGTCTCAAAGGCTTTGCCTCCTCGTGCAGCGCCTCGAGACCCATCACCAGGACCTCCAGCGACTCAGCAAAGATTACTGCATCATCGGCAAAAACAAGATCAGTGATCTTGGTGTTGCCGACGGATGCTCCACGATCACTTTGATCTACAACCTTGTCCAATACCCAGTCCATACAAGCGTTGAAAAGTGATGGGGCAAGGACGCACCCCTGCCTCACTCCTGTATTCACAGGAAAGAAGCTGGATACACCTGCCCCACACTTCACAGCATTCTCAACATAACAATAGCAATAAGAATAATGATGATGATAATAATAATACAAATAATAATAATAATAATAATAATAATAATAATAATAATAATAATAATAATAATAATAATAATAATAATAATAATAATAATAATAGTAATAATTTCACTACCGTTTTGCATTATCCAATTACTGAAAGACGAACATACGTGACTATTTCAGCATTTTTTTTTTTTTTTTTTTTTTTTTTTTTGTTCCCTTGGATGAGATTAATCACGCGGCTCTGCGTCATCTCCGCCTTGTTCTCGAGTTTCTAACAGAAGTTCTGAGGAAAAAATGAGACAGAATTTGCAACAGTTCAGTCTCGGCGACGCATCATAATTACTTCCTATTTAATTCTGCAAACTTTCAAAATTAATGACGGCATCTGCGTTTCCTTGCATCTTGGCCGCCATTAATCATACAGTAATTAGTGGCTTTTTTGTCACACTTAATCACAGTGTTATCAGTGACATCCATTTCTTGAGTCTCTTCTTTATAGTAGTGATAAAGAGTAGATAATTATATCTTAACGTTCTTCTCTATATCTTAATTAATATGTAACATAAAAGCCAAAAGACTATAAAAAACTAGACCAAAATACACACACAGACAGATTTTTACGGAGAGAGGGGGGGGGAGAGAGAGTGAGAGAGAGAGGAGAGAGAGAGAGAGGAGAGAGAGAGAGAGAGAGAGAGAGAGAGAGAGAGAGAGAGAGAGAGAGAGAGAGAGAGAGGAGAGAGAAGAGAGAGAGAGAGAGAGAGAGAGAGAGAGAGAGAGAGAGAGAGAGAGAGAGAGAGAGAGAGAGAGAGAGAAAGAGAAGAGAAGAGAGAGAGAGAGAGAGAGAGAGAGAGAGAGAGAGAGAGAGAGAGAGAGAGAGAGAGAGAGAGAGAGAGAGAGAGAGAGAGAGAGAGAGAGAGAGAGAGAGAGAGAGAGAGAGAGAGAGAGACGAATAAGGTAAATCAAGAATCACTCAAGAAAACATCGATGCATTAGGTAGATCTTCAAAGTTTTGGTAAGATAATATGGTTGGAGGGAGGGGGGGTCAGGGAAGGGAGCGTTGTGCCCACAAAAAGATGGTGAATTTCCAGTATGTCACGGCATTTGTGTGTAAAGCAATAAATCATGCTATTAAGAGTGTATGCAATGGGATGGCGGAGGTGGGAAGAGACACACCCGAGTGGCGTCGGAACACTGGTGGTGGTGGTGGTGGTGGTGGCCTGGGCTGACACGGAATAGTGAGGTTTGAGTCTACGCTGCAGCCAATAGGAACTTAGAACCAGGAACCCTTCAAGCGGGTGGCCAATGAGGAGTGAGGTAAGAGTTAGGCGTGAGGTTGGAGATAAGAAGAATAGAACTTTGTTTAACATTAAAAAAAAGATCCTTAATATTGCAGCCATGCATGTTTGACAGGTTATGCAGAGTGATAATAAAGTCCCGATGACTTCTCTCAGCAATACTTGCATCAAGGAGACACGAGACTGTGAGGCTAAACAAGAAAAGAAAGAAATGATTCACAAGGAAGACTGTGAATATATCATGGACGCCGATAAGGACAAAGCTAACATCTCGTAGGAGGGGCAGGGTCTGGAGTGGCTGCTGCAGCAGGTAGTGCAGCAGGCTGATGCACTGGTACAGCGGCACTCCCCGCACCAGCTGCAGGAGTTCCTGGAGCTTGCGTGCTGGGAGGCGCAGCACGGACACGGCACCGCCTCAGGGCCTGACGTGCAGCAGCACCCGGTGTACCGCAGCCTGGGGCCCAAGCTGCATCTGGGAGGCTTTGAGTTCGGCAGCGTGGTAATGCAACTGTTGCAGGAGCACGAGGCCGAGATGAAAGAAAGGGAAAGTGAGAGAAGTGAAGATGCAACGGAGTGTGCCTCAGTTATGCCCGAGGCCATCGAAGGCCCCCGCCTGGCGTGGCTACTGGAGCAGGTAAAGCGGCGGAAAGGAGAGTTGTTGGAGCGTCACTCTGGTGACCAGCTTCAGGACTTCCTGTCGCTCATGTGCTGGGAGGCCGAGCATGGCCTGGGAAGCCACGCCGGGCAGGCCCTGCGGCGCCATCCCGTGTACCGCAGCGTGATGGTGCGGCCGTGGCAGGATTACGACGAGGAATACATAGAAGACTGGCAGGAGACTGAACACGAAGAGAAAGCAGCAGTGGAAGGCCCTCGCCTTGAGTGGCTGCTGGAACAGGTAAAGCGGCGGGAAGACGAGTTGTTGAAGCGTCACTCTGGTGACCAGCTTCAAGACTTCCTGTCGCTGATGTGTTGGGAGGCCGAGCATGGCCTGGGAAGCCACGCCGGGCCTGATCTGCGGCGCCATCCTGTGTTCCGCAGCGCCATCCTGTGTTCCACAAGCCTTTGAGAAGGAACGCACACAAGACCTGAGTGAAGACAATATACCATCACGGTGGACGTTACGCCACTGGGAAAAGTCAGTTAGGAGCTAGAGAAGGAAGGCAAATAAATGTAGGTCATCTGCGTTGTAAACTCAGAGAAGAATGAGCTGCGTGTGGGGGGCTTCGTGTTGGGCAGGGTGATGGTGCAGCTGTTGCGCCAGTGCGAGGAAGAGCAAAGAGAGTCTCCGAGCGGTGACTCCACCAGGGTGGGCATAATGCCGCTGAAGGGCACGAGGTATGGCGACGAGGAGCTGAACACTATGGTGTCTGAGGAGATGGAAAGATTGATGAGCGAAGACCCGGAAGAGGCAGAACAAGAGCTGGAGACATGCGTGGAGCACTCAGAGGTGGAGGGACAGAGTCTGGATCTGGAGTGACTGCTGCAGCAGGTACTGTAGCGCAGCAGGCCGATGCCCTGGTGCAGCGGCACTCCCCGCACCAGCTGCAGGAGTTCCTGGAGCTTGTGTGCTGGGAGGCGCAGCACGGACACGGCACCGCCGCAGGGCCTGACGTACAGCACCACCAGGTGTACCTCAGCCTGGGGCCCAAACTGCATCTGGGAGGCTTTGAGTTCGGCAGCGTGATGATGGAACTGTTGCAGGAGCACGAGGCCGAGATGAAAGAAAGAGAAAGAGTGAGTCTGGACATGGAGTGTGTTTTGCCCGAGGCCATCGAAGGCCCCCGCCTGGCGTGGCTGCTGGGGCAGGTGGTGGCGTAGGCCCGTGAACTGGTGCAGCGGCACTCCAGGCAGCAGCTGCAGGAATTCCTGGAGGTGGTGCGCTGGGACACGGCACGGACACGGACCCAGCACGGACACGGCACCAACGCGGGGCCTGACCTGCGGCGCCACCCAGTGTGCCGCAGTGTGGTGGCTCAGGCGTGTCAGGACGCGGCGCCAGCAAGGTGGCGCCCAGGAAACTATTGAGGTGTGTGGCAAAACAAATGAATGACTCTAAAATATTCTGTAAAATAAGAAAATGATTCATCTAAGAAAAACTTAACACAGCAAAATATATATCAAATGGAAGGTTTAGTTTGTCGTTTCAAGCGAAGACAATATAAGTTTCGTCATAGTAGTGGCTGTCTGCACACAGCCACTAACATTCTATGATGAGTTTGAAGAAAAGAGAAACTAATCGACGATTAGTTGAGCAATGTGTCCAGCCGGTGCACCAGCACCCTTGTTGTCTTAATGTCTTATCTCACCTTTACTGTTATCATCATTGTCTGCTTTGTATATCTTAGTGTGTGTAAGCTTTATATCTTATATTTTATACATTTTTATATTACTTTATATTTCTGCCCGTAATCATGCCAAATCTTTTCTTCAACTTACCAAAATCTCCTTCATTCATAGAAAATGTCAAAATCTTTAATGGTCATTGATGAGGGGAAAAATGGAGATAGGCAAAGGACCGAGAGAGAGAGAGAGAGAGAGAGAGAGAGAGAGAGAGAGAGAGAGAGAGAGAGAGAGAGAGAGAGAGAGAGAGAGAGAGAGAGAGAGAGAGAGAGCTACACATAC
>JACEEZ010013441.1:92500-96334 GCA_016584305.1 Chionoecetes opilio | reverse complement strand
ATTATAATATATATATATATATATATATATAATATAATAATATTTTATATTTTTTTTTTTGTAAAATTTCTATAATAATTAAAAAAGAAAAAAAAAAAGTTTTTTTTTTCTTCTGTCTGTCTGTTTTGTGTGTGTGTGTGTTGTGGGGTGTGAGGTATAGGTTTCCGCCCCCCGTGGCGCAAACACCTCATATGGCACATTTTTGGAATCGGGTTTGACCAGGGGAAGGTCATAAGCCCACTTATGAGATGATCCGATCACTTTATTTTTTATTTTTATAGCAGTCTATTAGCGAGAATTGTGAAAACAAAGGGGGTTGCGAGAATTGAGGAAACCTTGATGTAGGGTAATGGGTAATGGGTGAGTGAATGGGTGGGGTGATGGGTAATGGGTGGGGAAATGATGGGTGAGTAATGGGGGGGGGGTGTGGGTTGGGGGTGATGGGTGTGGGTGAGGGAATAGGTGGGGGGTAATGGGTAATGGTAAATAAAATCGAAAGTGTGTCTGTCTGTCTTGTGTGGGGGTGTATGTGTGTGTCTGGTATAGGTTCCGCCCCCCGGGGCGCAATCACCTCATATGGCACATTTTTTGGAACCGGGTTGACCAGGGGAATGTTAAAGCCCAATTATGACATGATCCGATCCTTTTATTTTTATTTTTTTATTTTAGCAGCCTATTAGCGATAATTGTGAAAAAAGGGGGTTGCGATAATTAAGGAAACCTTGATGTAGGGTGATGGGTAATGGTGAGTGATTGGGTGGGGTGATGGGAAATGGGTGTGGGGTGAGGGGTGAGTGAATGGGTGATGGGTGAGGGAATAGGTGGGGGGTGATGGGTAATCTTCTTCTATATATATCTTCTATAATAATATAAGCGAAAGTGTGTCTGTCTGTGTGTGTGTGTGTGTGGTGTGTGGGGTGTGTTGTGTGTGTGTGGTATAGGTTCCGCCCCCGTGGCGCAAACACCTCATCAAAATGGCACATTTTTCGAATCAGGTTGACCAGGGGAAGGTCATAAGCCCACTTATGAGATGATCCATCACTTTCTTTTTTTTTAGCAGCCTATTAGCGAAATTGTGAAAACAAAGTGGGTTGCGAGAATTGAGGAAGCCTTGATGTAGGGTGATGGGTAATGGGTGAGTGAAGGGGTGCGGTGATGGGTAATGGGTGTGGGGTGATGGTGAGTGAATGGGTGGGGGGTGATGGGTGATGGGTGAGGGAATAGGTGGGGGGTGATGGTAATCTATAATAATATAAGCGAAAGTGTGTCTGTCCTGTCTGTCTGTGTGTGTGTGTGTGTGTGTGTGTGTGTTTTGTGTGTCTGGTATAGGTTCCGCCTCCCGTGGCGCAATCAACTCATATGGCACATTTTGGAACCGGGTTGACCGGGGGAAAGGGTTTTTTAAGCCCAATTATGAGATGATCCGATCTTTTTTTTCTCTTTTTTTTTAGCAGCCTATTAGCGATAATTGTGAGAAAAAAAGTGGGTTGCGAGAATTGAGGAAACCTTGATGTAGGGTGAGGGGTTAAGGGGTGAGTGAATGGGTGGGGTGATGGGTAGGGGTTGGGGTGATGGGTGAGTGAATGGGTGGGGGGTGATGGGTGAGGGGTGGGGTATAGGTGGGGGGTGATGGGTAATGGTAAATATATGCGAAAGTCTGTCTGTCTGTGTGTGTGTGTGTGTGTGTGGGGTCTGGTATAGGTTCCGCCCCCCGTGGCGCGTCACCTCATATGTCACATTTTTGGAATCGGGTTCACCAGGGAAAGTTTTAAGAGCCCAATGATGAGGATGATCCGATCACTTTTTTTTTTTTTTTTTAGCAGCCTATTAGCGATTTGTGAAAAAAAAGTGGGTTGCGAGAATTGAGGAACCTTGAGGGGGATGTAGGGGTGATGGGTAATGGTTGAGTTAATTTGTGGGGTATGGTAATGGTGTGGGGTGATGGGTAGTGAATGGGTGGGGTGATGGGTTGGGGATGAAAAAAAAAATGGGGGGGTTGACAATTGGGTGAGGGAATAGGTGGGGGGTGATGGTATGGTTTAGTGAATGGGTGGGGGTGAGGGTAATGGGTGAGTGAATGGGTGGTGGGTGTGGGTATGGGTGAGTGAATGGGTGGGGTAATACATACATTTCTACCTCCATGATTTCGGAAAGTTAGAGGGCTATCTGGAGAGTCCATGTTTGGTGGGCCCGAAGGCCCACCAACACAGGTGGTGGGTCCTAAGGCCCACCAATAGCCTCCGCAGGAGTCTAGCCAAAAGTCCGCCCCGGAGCGGCTTTGAATGCGGCTAGTAATATATATATTTAGGTATATATAATATATATATATATGTATATATAAATATATATATATTTTATGTATATATTATATATATTATGTATTATATATATATATTTTTATGTATATATATATATATATATATATATATATATACAGATATATTATATATATATTATATATATACATATATATATATAATACAATTACAATGTATATATATAGATATACATATATATATATATATAAACATATATATATATATACATATATATATATATATTATATATAATATATATATATATATATAGATATATAGATATATAATAATATAATAATATAAGCGAAAGTGTGTCTGTCTGTCCTGTCTGTGTGGTGTGTGTGTGTGTGTGTGTGTTGTGGTATAGTTTTCCGCCCCCCGTGGAGTCAAACACCTCATAGGTCACATTTTTGGAATCAGGTTGACCAGGGGAAAGGTCATAAGCCCCTTATGAGATGATCCGAATCATTTTTTTTTTTCTTTTTTTTTAGAGGCCTATTACGAGAATTTGTGAAAACAAAAGTGGGTTTGCGAAATAATTGAGGAACCTTGATGTAGGGTGATGGGAAATGGGGTTGACGTGGAATGGGTGATGCGGTGATCGGGTAGGTGTGTGGGGTGATGGTTGACGTGCAGGTTGTGGGGGTGATGGGTTGGGGTGATGGGTGTGGGTGAGGGAATAGGTGGGGGGTAATGGGTAATGGTAATAAAAAATAAGCGAAAGTGTGTCTGTCCTGTCGGTGTGTGTGTGTGTGTGTGTGTGTGTCTGGTATAGGTTCCGCCCCCCGTGGCGCAATCAACCTCATAAGCCCATTTTTTGGAACCGGGTTTGACCAGGGGAATGTTTTAAGCCCATTAATGAGATGATCCGATCCCTTTTTTTTTTTTCTCTTTTTTTTTAGCAGCCCTATTAGCGATAATTGTGAAAAAAAAAGTGGGTTTGCGAGAATTGAGGGAAACCTTGATGGTAGGGGTGATGGGTAATGGTGAAGTGAATGGGTGGGGTGAATGGGTAAATGGGTGTGGGTGATGGGTGAGTGAATGGGTGGGGGGTGATGGGTGATGGGTGAGAGGAATCGTTGGGGGTGAGGGTAATCTTCTTCTATATATATCTTCTATAATAATATAAGCGAAAGTGTGTCTGTCTGTGTGTGTGTGTGTGTGTGTGTGTGTGTGTGTGTTTGTGGTGGTGGTATAAGGTTTTCCGCCCCCCGTGGCGCAAACACCTCATCATATGGCACATTTTTGGAATCAGGTTGACAGGGGGAAAGTCCTAAGCCTACTTATGAATGATCCCGATCACTTTTTTTTCTCTTTTTTAGCATCCTATTAGCGAGAATTGTGGAAAACAAAAGTGGGTTCGAGAATTGAGGAAGCCATTGATGTAGGGTGATGGGTATGGTGAGTGAATGGGTGGGGGTGACGGGTAATGGTTGTGGGGTTATGGGTGAGTGAATGGGTGGGGGGTGATGGTTGGGGGTGGATGGGTGATTGGTGAGGGAATAGGTGGGGGTGA
>JACEEZ010013441.1:60000-87500 GCA_016584305.1 Chionoecetes opilio | reverse complement strand
TGCATTTTTTCGGAGTGCATTTTTTTCGAATTGCATTTTTTCGAGATGCATTTTTACGTAATGCATTTTTTTCGAAGTGCATTTTTATAAGTGCATTTTATTCGAAGAGCATTGTTGTGTGTCCTTGGCCAGTCCTTTGTGATGTCAAAAACAGTAGTTAAAAGACGAGGTTGGTCAATTGCAGTACTGAAGCAAGCATTGGGATATACACGTCCTATATGACTGCTTCATCCACGTCAAAGCTCTCTTTTTCTTCCCACTGATGAAATAAAATAGAGCGAGGTTAAACTCCAACTCAATTGTCTTCATTTCATTTTTAATTCATGTTTCGAAAGTTTTCCTAAGCAAATTCCAATAGCCTTTTAGTAGAGCACAGTGTCTCACATCTTATTTCATTATCTCTAAATAACTTATAAATTATCCTGAAAAAATTTAAAGAATCTCTTGACTGGGCTAGGCCCCAATGTTCAAGATCCTAAATACGCCCCAACATCCACTAACAAGCGTCGCGACACAATCCGTACTAGTACAAGTAATTGATGCTCCCGTCCAATGCTCCTCCTCTCTCATCTCTCTCTCTCTCTACTTGTCTCGTCTTCTCTCTCCCTCGTCTTCTCTCTCTAGCTCCCTCTCTCTCTCTCTCTCTCTTTCCTCTCTCTCTCTCTCTCTCTCTGTTTTTTTTCTTACTTCTATTATGATGTACAACTGTAAAAAATGCAAGGTATAGAAGGGATAACCGGGAATAATGGTATAATTTCCGAGTTTAATACCCGTAGCTTCAGCCTTCACAATACCCCTCTCAGTCCGAAGAGGGGTATTTAATGCGAAATTTATTACCCTTCTTGACTTAGTCACAAATGTGCTTGGTAGGCTTTATGAGTTTTTATAGCCATGCATGCAATGTAACCTCTTTATCCAAATCACCACATTGTAACACTGAACATATAATGCGAGAGAAAAAAAACAAAAAAGGTATAAAAATGTAGTGTGTGTGTTCCGGATTTGATATTTTTTTAACACATCACGAGTTGGTAGGTACTCTGGTAACCTCAAAACGTTGCCAAAAGTCGCTTGACATACATTAATTATTGAACTGTCATTCATTACTGATAAGGGCTCCCATGAGTATCAGTACGACAATTTATAGTGGTACTAGCCGAAAAGCGCCCTCCGGGCGGACTTTTTGCTAGCTCCTGCCGAGGGCTATTGGTGGGTGGGCCTTCGCCCAACCAAAACACGGACCTCCAGATAGCCCCTTCTAACTTTCCTGGAATCATGGATGTAGAAATTTATGTATTCCCCCCACCATTCCTCACCCATTACCCATACCTCACATCACCCCCACCCATTCACTCACCCATTACCCATCAACCCCCCCACCCATTCACAGTCCCCCCATTACCCATCACCCCCCACCCATTCACTCACCCATTACCCATCACACACACCCATATCACTCACCCCATTACCCATCACCCCGCCACCGTTTTCGCCTCACCCATATCACCCATCAACCCCCCACCCATCACCCCCAACACCCATCACACCGCCACACCATTCACTTCCCCCATCACCCCACACAAACATTACCCACATCCACCCCACCCATTCACTCACCATTCCCATCACCCTACATCAAGGTTTTCCTCTTCTCGCAACCCACTTTTTTTGTTCACAAGTATCGCTAATAGGCTGCGTAAAAAAAAGAAGAAGAAAAGTGTCGGATCATCCTCATAATTGGGCTTAAACCTTCCCCTGGTCAACCCGGGTTCCAAAAATTGTGCCATATGAGGGTGATTGGGCGCCACGGGGGGCGGAACCTATACCAGACACACACACACCACACACACACACCGCCGACGAACAGACAGACAGACAGACAGATCACACTTTCGCTTATTTTACCATTACCCATCACCCCCAACCCTATTCCCTCACCCATCACCCATCCCCCCAACCATCAACCCCCCCCAACCATTCACTCGACCCATACCCCACACCCATTACCCATCCCCCACCCATTCACTCACACACTTACCCATCACCCTACATCAAGGTTTCCTCAATTCTGAAACCCCTTTTTTTTCACAATTATCGCTAATTAGTGTGCGTGGCTAAAAAAGAAGAGAAAAAAAAGTGATCGGTTTCATCTCATCATTTCGGCTTAAACCTTCCCCTGGTCACCAGGGTTCCAAAATGGCCATATGAGGTGATTGCGCCACGGGGGGCGGAACCTATACCAGACACAACCACACACACCACAGCACACACAGACAACGACAACAGACAACACACTTTCGCTTATATTTACCATTACCCATCACCCCCCCTATTCCTCACCCACACCCATCACCCCCCACCCATCACCCCCACACCCACCCCACCTTCACCACAAACTTCACCAACTGCACCCCAACCAACCCCCGCCCCACACCCCCATCATCACCACCCAACCCCAACCCGCACCCCCGACACAACCCACCCACCCCCCCCACCCTCACCCCACCCACACCCCCAACCCCCCACTCTGCACCACACCCCCCTTGGGAATGAAAAACCACCCCTTCCACTCACACCATCACCCCACACCCTTACCCATCGCCCCACCCATTCACTCAACCCATTATTCTAGGTACCCATCACCCTACATCAGGTTTCCTCAATTCTGGCAACCCACTTTTTTTTCACATTATCGCTAAATAGTGCTGCTAAAAAAAGAAAAAACAAGTGATCGATCATATCATAAGTGTTCTTATGACCTTCCCCTGGTCCAACCCGGTTCCAAAAATGTGCCATATGAGGTGATGTGCGCCACGGGGGCGGAACCTTATACCACACACACAACACACACACACACACACCACAGACAACAGACATACACACTTTCGCTTATATTATATTATAGATTACATCTTTTATAGTGTTCTAGCTACACCAATATGTCATGTGGCGAGATAACTGTAGCGGATATTATATCATTTGTTAAGTTCTTTTTTCTTTTTCGGATTCACAAATAATCCATCTATTTCATATTTTTTTTTATCATGTTGAAATAATACGTATAAAAAACGTTTTCAAACCCAGTTTTCCATCAATTTTTGCTGGTTTGATCACGCAATCACCTATACCTGATTATTACGGTGGAACGACAGAAATAACTGTTTTTCTAAACATTCCCGTCAACTTAAGTTCAGGCTAAAGCGCGAACGAAGGTTTGCCGCTTTGAAAGGTTGAAACTGGTCACAACTGGACTGGACTCTGCAGGACTGAAGCGCGTCTTCGTCACGATGAACAGCACGTATCTCTTCCCTCACTAACTTCTTCTTGAAAAAGAACGGTGTCTTATGCAACGCCAGTGTTTGCATCACAAGGACTTGTGTTCAGTTTATTCTAATGCAACACACCCAACACACACACACACAAGGCTTGCAAAGTGCTCGCCAACACTGTAAACACTGGTGACAAGCAAGTACGAGGCATTCCCTACAAACTTCATATAGTTTAGATAGATAGATAGGTATTTGATTGTTCACAACACTTATAGTTTAAGTAGTAGGTATTTTATTAGTCCACAACAGTTCATATATATGGGATAATAGATAGGTAGAAGTCCTAGATATTGTAAATTGTCCACAACACTATAACAGAGAATATAATAGATATATGGATAGATAGGTAGATAGAAAAGGTTATTTATTGTCCCACAACACATATAAGGGGGATTTTTTTAGATAGAAGATAGGTGATAGATAGGCAGTGTGGCTACCCAGAAATAGAAAAGAGGGGGCCAATATATATATATATATATATATATATATATATATTATATATGATATATAATATATATATATATATCTATATTATAATAAAATATATATTTCTTATTAATTTATCCTTGCAAAAAAGGGGGGACTGGCCTCATGCACCCCCCCCCCCTTCGGTACTCCACTGTAGATAGGTTGGGGGGAGGGGGGGGGGGGGGGAGGGGGGGAGGATTTTTTTTGGTGTTTTTTATGTCCAACAACACTATATAGATAGATAGATAGAACGATATAGATAGATAGATATTTTTATTGTCCACAACACTATATAGATGGGGGAGATAGATAGAAGATAAGGTAGATAATAGATATTTTTAATTGTCCACAACACTATTAATAGAAGTAAAAGATAGTAGATAATAGGTATTTAGGTCCACAACACTATATAATAGATAGATAGAAAGATAGGAGATAGATTAGTATTTTTATTGTCCACACACTACATAGATAGATAGATAGAAAGAATAGGTAGATAGATAGATATTTTATTGTCCACAACACTATACAGATAGATAGATAGAAGATTGTATATAGATAGATTTTTATTGTCCACAAACTAAGAACAGATAGCTAGATAGCAGAATGGATAGATAATAGATAGATGATATTGTATTGTCCACAACACTTAATATAGATAGATAGATACACAGTGCGATCAATAGGAGCGTTAAAAGGGATCTTGATAGTTCATGGATGGATGAAAGGTGGATGTAGGTAGTGTTAATACAGGAACTACCACGTGTAGCTCTCACGGCCTCTTGTATCTTCCTTTATTTTTGCTTATATTTTTAGAGTTGGAAAGGGAGGTGGAGGGTATATGGAAATGTGGAGGGTGGGGTGGATGAGATGAAGGGAGTGATGGAATGTAACCGGGAATGTGATTGAGGAGGAAGAGGTGGGAGATTGGGTGGAGGAGAAGAAGAGGAGAAGAGTTGAAAGGATGAAAGGAGGTGAGGAGAAAGAGAAGAAGATTGAATGATAAGGAGAGAGTATGAGAGAAAAGAGATAAACATGGGTGGAGGAGTAAGAAGAGGACACTAAATTACTGTTATATATTAATGTGATATAATTCTTGAAGGTGGACTGGCAAACCGGCAAGTTTATGTTGGCAACACTACACCACCATCATCGCCGCCCACCTCCTCTCATCCCTCCTCCCTCTCATACTCGATGTTTTCTCCCCTTCTCGCAATGGCCTATGTGTTCAGGCGGACAAAACCCTTACCAATTGCAGCTGCTACGTTCTATTCAGCTATGGCAACCTTGGTAACCTGTGTAGGGGTCGGGAAAACACACACTTGACCGCCTTTCCCTAAGTATCTCCCCTCATCCCTTTTCTTCTCTCGCGTCCTTTTCCCCGCGCGCCGCACAACTTCATGCTTTGAATATAGAGCCCGCTCGACTCAAACCAACACGAGACTTAAGCTATTTCCACCCATATTTCTACAATAAGACAGCTATAACTAGGGTATAATTGTATCAATATATGCTCCTCTACACTGAATAAACGTCGAGACCTGCAAGAAGTCAGGTGAACTCAGGAAATGAAGGCTTGTTGTGAGTGGATTTAATGTTCATACTTAAGGATTTAGAAACTATTTAGTCCATCTTCCGATTCCCAGCTGGACAGTCACAGGGGATGGGGAAGAAGGAGGTATGCTTAGGCGTCTACTCTAACTCCACAGTGAGGAGGACAGGGGTTAAGAGCAGATGTCCTACGCTTGTGGTCTGTAAGTATAGCGAATCAGTGCATTATTTTAGCATTTTTTTACATATAGGGACTGATATAGTGCAGAATATAGCATAACAGGAAAGTCATCTATTTCTAATCTCAGGTATAGCATATAACATAAGAATTTCTGCAGTTTAGTCATTTTAACTTGGAAGATGGGCGAGAAGAGTGTATATTACCTCCATCTAAAAAAGTCTATTAAATTTAGGCAAGGAAAAACTAGTCAGTGGTCTCAGAAAAAATGTCCTCCATCCACCGTCCGCGCACCCTTCCACACCTCCTCTCTCTCCATCCACCCCTCCACATTTCCCCGTCACTCCACACCTCCTTTCCTTTCTCCATCCACCTTCCTCTCTCCCTCCACCTTCCCGTACACTCCACCACCTCCTTCCTCTCTCCATCCACCCATCCACCTTCCCGTACACTCCACCACCTCCCTTCTTTTCTCCCATCCACCTTCCGTACACTCCACCACCTGCCTTCTTCCTCTCTCCATCCACCTTCCCGTACAACTCCACCACCTGCCTTCCTATCTCCATCCACCTACGTACCTCCACCACATCCCCTGTTCCCTCTCCATCCACCCATCACCTCCCTTCCTCTCTCCATCCACCCATCCCCTTCCCGTACCTCCACCACCTGCCTTCCTCTTCCAGCCACCTTCCCGTACACTCCACCACCTGCTTCCTCTCTCCATCCACCTTCCGTACACTCCACCACCTCCCTTCCTCTCTCCATCCACCCATCCCCTTCCCGTAACTCCACACCTCCCTTCCTCTCTCCATCCACCTTCCCGTACACTGCACCACCTCCCTTCGTCTCTCCATCCACCTTCCCTCCCCACTCCTCACACCACCATCAAACTTTACACACCACACACAACACTACTACTATATATTTATCATTAAATCTTATTGTCGTAATAATATGACTCCTAATTATCTATGCAGGGTTCTTCAAAGTACGGTTACGCGACCCAATACTGGTCGCAAGCTTTTTTGCTCAGTGGGGGTCCGCCACGTTCGTAAATTATATAAATAATATGTGACATGGCATTAATAGCGAGAGGAGAGAGAGAGAGGAGAGAGAGAGAGAGAGAGAGAGAGAGAGAGAGAGAGAGAGCGAGAGAGAGAGGAGAGAGAGAGAGATAATGACTTATAGTGGTGAGGGTGTGGATATGTAGTGTTGAAGGAAGGGGGAAGAGGGATATACAGGTTCTTATATATCCCCATCCCCTCCATGGGCCCCTCCTTCCTCTAGGTAACACAACCTCCGTCTTTTCCCCAGACAGCCCGGAGCCCCACCTGTCAGGAAAAACCTGAAAATAGGGAGCAATAGTTTAAAGAAGTTAGAGAAAGTGGAATAGAAAATGAGTGAAATATTTAAAAGTTTAACCCCTTCACGCCCAGATTTTCTTTTTCCTAGAAAAAGTTGTCTGATGTCGAGTTATAAAATTAACGAAAACTACTTAATATAACCTCTTATGTTAGTGGACAAGGATACTAAACAGTCCATATCTATAAAATATTGCTTACTCACTAAAAAATCGTCTAAATGTACCCAAATAACAATGGAAATTACGTTGCTGGGGCTCAGGGGTTAAAGAAAGTTAGAGAAAGTGAAATAGAAAAGTGAAAATAGGGCGTGAGTAAGGAAAAAAAAAAAAGTTGGAGAAAGTGAATAGAAAATGAGCTAAACTTATGTAAAAAAAAAAAAAAACTGTAACTCCGCTGATGTGAGAAAAAAAAGGGGTAACAGTGCAATAAAAAACAAGGTAGCGCAAAAAAAACTAAACTTAGGGTTGAAGAAAAAACTTTAATCTGAGAAGGAAAAAGAGGCTGTAGTGAACAAAACTTACACCTAGTGAAAAACCATAAATTTATAGAAAAAACGGTAAAAAACTTATTGAGAAAAAAAAACTAACTTAGTGAAAAATAATTAAACTTAGTGAAAAAAACTTTAACTTGGTGAGCAGAAAAAACGCGAAAAAAACCAAACACTTGAAAAAAAAACTTAAATAGTGAGAGAAAAAAACGACTTGTGAAAAAGCCACTTAAACTTAATGAAAAACTTAAACTAGTGAGAAAAAAAACTAGTGAAGTAAAACTTAAACTTAGTGGAAAAAAACTTAAACTTAGTGAAAAAAAACTTAAGTGAAGAAGATTTAACTTACATGAAAAAAAAAACTTAGTGAGGCAAAACGTAAACTTAGTGGAAAAAAATTAACTTAGTGAAAAAAATAAACTTATTGAGAAAAAAATAAACTTAGAGATAAAAAGTTGAACTTAGTGAAAAATTTAAACTTTGGAAAAAAACTAACAAACAAACTTAAACCTATGTGAAAAAAAAAAAACGATCTCTAGTGACGAGTGAAAAACTAGAAAAAAAAAAATTAATGAAAAATTAAATCCGTTAATTTGGTCTCCACGCAACACTACACTATCTCCGCCACATATCGTCCGCATGCTCGCGCTGACTTTCGAACACGCACGCACATACTAGCTACTTGGGGTCTTACGTTAATAAATATATAAATTAATTAATTAACGTAGTTTATATAGGGAAAGCTTAAAAATTGCTAATTAATATAAACCGTTCAATTAATATAAATTTTCTCCTACTTTTAGCGTAGCACGTGGTATGTTCGTGTGTGTACGTAGTTTTTAGTCCGACAGGGGGATTCTCTTAATGGTGCGGAGTGTGTGTGTGTGTAGGCGTGTGTATCATATCAACCACCACCATCACCACCACCAAGATCTCCGAAAGGTAAACGCGAGTTTATAATGCTGTTCATTTGGGTATTCCTTCCTTTCCTTTATTCCCCAACACCACACACACACGACCACAGACACACACAGAACACACACAGACAACACCACACACACCCACACCACACACAATACTTATGATTTCTTTCAAGCATACACACAACACAAACCCACACACACACAGACACATACGCAACACACACACACAGACAGACAGACAGACAGACAGACACCACTTATGAGTTCTTTCAAAGCAATACACACACACACACACACACACCACACACACACACCACACACACACACACACACACACACACACACACACACACACACACAACAAGCACGACACTTATGATTTCTTCTTTCTTTCAAAGCACACACACACCACACCCAACACACACACCACACACACCACAACACACACACACAACACCACACACACACAACACACACACACACACACACACAACACAGACCCACACACCCACACAACGATTCTTTCAGCATACACACACACCCACACACACACATACACACACACTCACTTCACACTGTATCAGTCAAAGTAATATACTTAGTCTTCTTCTTCTTAATTTTTAAATTCAGTGCTTCTTCAACCTTTTTTTGATGTCGTCCACCCCTTGTCGTGATTCCGTAAAGCTGTCCAACCTCAATTTTTTTTTAAATCTCTAAAGTCTCACGGCTCTTGACATTGTAAATCTAACTATATCATTCTACAAAATATAGAGGTAGGAAAAGGCAGCTCACTCTCTTAAATGTACAGTTTAACCTATTCTTCTGTTTATTAGCACAATGCGGTCTAAACTATAATAACAAGACAAAAATAAACATACCTAGAAATTACACGGCCAATGCCATTTTCTTTCATGAAACTACAATTAAAAATCGCACCTTAATATTCGTTATATTTAGTAATCCAGAAAACAAAGCCTTTTCCTTCAAGTTAAAACATCAGTGCCTGGCTGCTGTTGCAATTTGTCTGCGATCAGCTTAAAAATGGGTGCTGAGATATGATTCCCACTGTCCACCCCATGACAGAGCCGTCCACCCAGGTTGAATAACATTGATTTAAATCCTTCTATCAAGTATTACCCACTATTATTATTGCAAATAGATGTATTGGTAGTTGTAGTTGTGTTGGTCGTTGCAGGTGACGTGGGTGCTGCCAGATGCCACAAGGTGAGGTTCACGGACTGATTCCACGGGTTTGGTTTATAACATGTTTTTTTGCATTCCCCTCCGGTATCTTTATTATATCTATTAATACAATGAATATCTATGTACCTGCTTCGTATTGTTTTCCACCTTGTAATGCTTTTATCATACTTCTAAGTTAGCATATCCTACCTACACACACCACACAGATTGAAATTATTTGGCAGCGAGGAAGCGAGCTGCCACTTACCATAAGACCCATTCGCGTAAGGGAGTGGAACCATCGTGTGAGCCAAAAAGTTGTATAACTCCTTCTAAATATTGTCGGATTGATCTGAATTTGACATTTAAGTTTTGCTGTCAAAATCAATGGGGGTCTGTGGAACCAAATTTTCTTGCGTAGAACAAACCCTTAATGAGTAAATTAGCGAATGATTTAATTAGTGCTAAATAAACGTCGGTTTTACAATAACTTTTTTTTTCTTGCTGAAGTACAAAGTGATCCTCGCTATAGTTTGCATAATAACATATCAAAAGGATAACATGCCCATTTGTAAACCTTACCACTTCCGTGCGTTATTGTTTTAACTTGTTTCTCCCAAGATCAAGAGTTTCACGGAACGTTCTGGAAAGCAGGTTGCTGTAATTTCTTATTGGCGCTTTTCACTACGATTATGCATAGGGATGGATGATCATGGATCAGGCCATGATTTTTCGGCAGGGTCGGGCTTCGGCTTCAAGATATTGGGTTGGGTCGGGGTGCCGAAAAAAAACATGCCCTGCTGCGTCCGCACTATGACGTCATTTGTCGTTTAAACGTGCTATGACGTTTACCTGCACAGCGCTTCCTCCTCTCCCGATTGCACAAGCCTTGTGCATGCAGGCCCGGTGCCGCTTCTAAAACGCTCCAAGCTCTCAGACGGCTCAGGCAATTTGCGCAGCGCTCCTCTTCTTCTCTCTTTCTTCTCTTTCCTCGTAGCGGATCGGCCGTCTGGTTGCCGATTGGGCTTAATTCGGTATGAGGGTCCCCAAGAGTACAATCAGCTATCACCTGTGAGAACTCCGTGAGAACCCGTGAAAATGTTTGACTCTTCTTAGCGTCACCGTCTGTGGCCTGCGATTGAGCTGAAATTTGGTATGAGAGCCCCCCCACGGGTCCAACTTCAGCATCAACTGTGAGAAACCGTGGGAGAACCGTGAGAAATGTTTTGACGCTTCGTAGCGATTGCCGTCTGTTGACCGATTAAGCTGAAATTTGTGGGAGAGGTCCCCAGGGGACAACTCAGTCTTCTAACCGTGATAAACTCGGCTTAAACTCTGGGCGACACAAAGCACTTCGGCCCTCTTGGGCTTTGGCAGACTCCAGTGCCTTCTACACTGCCCTATTAGCTCCCTCAGACCCAGCAATTCCGACAAATGTACTATAAAATGTCAGCCCTCTACATATCTCGAAAGTGTGTGCCCCCTATGCAAGCGAAAATGCGGACGAAAGGCAAGTAGGGGCACCTACTTTTTGTTGTCATTTACCTGCAGATAATTATTGGCAGCGAGCGAAGCGAGCTTGCTACTTACCATAAGACCCATTCGCGAAAGGGAAGTGGAACCAAGTTGAGCCAAAAAGGTGAATAATACTCTAAATATTGTCGGATTGAGCTGGAATTTGACATGCCAGTAGTGCTGTCAAAATCAATGGGGGTCGGTGGCAACAAACTTTTTGCGTAGAACAAGCCCGTAATGATAATTATCGTATGATTTAATTGGCTGGAACGTGGCTCGCTGCAACTTTCCACGCAGCAAGAACTGAGGCCAAAAGCAAAGGGTCCCAGATCTGGACGCCTTACTTAATAGAATAATTTTATTCTCGCCCGGAGGCATCCAGAGACAAAAAACAAAGCAAATAAAACAATAGACAGACTCCGCTTCCAGTCTTCTGCCGTCATGGCCCTGCAGAGCCTCTGAGGCTACTCGTGTGGGTATCTTTTGAGAACACCAACCTTTGTGCTCATCCCACGCTAAGCGTGTGAAACAATCATGCCAAGGATATCCAGCTCGCTCGCGCATCCGTGAAGAGCGTTGCTTAAGCGCCCTCGTCAGCGGCAAAAGACAACAAACATTATTATTAGTTTTTTTCTCTCTCTCTCTCTCTCTCTCTCTCTCCTCTCTCTCTCTCTCTCTCTCTCTCTTCCTCTTTCGTCTCTCTCTCTCTCATCTCTTCTTCTCTCTCCCTCTCTCTCTCTCTCTCCCCATCTCTCTCCCGTCGGGGGCTCGGGGAGGAGCGCTCTCTCCTCATGCTCATCTCCTCTCTCTCTCTCTCTATCTCTCTCTCTCTCTCCTCCTCCTCTCTCTCTCTCCTCTCTCCTCATTCTCATCTCACCCCCACACACCCTTTTCTATATATTGCAAGGTTCTGTTATTGCCAAACACATTTCAACTTTTAAAGGAGTAATTTTTCTCTAATTTATGATTGCTAAGGATTTATCTGGAAGTATCATGGTCATTGTAAATAATTGGCTGACATAGGGACTTTTGAATCACTGTACTGAAATATATTTCAAAAATATTGCAAATATTTGCAATATTTTTTGAAAAATAGATTTTCCTTGAAATTTTTGTTCTTATAGTTATCGGGATGTTGAACACTAATCTGGAATCGTTTTCAGTTACAATGATTAAAAGTCCCCCAATTTCAGCCTTAATTTTGTTTTTTAAATAAATCACGTTTGTCTTTTTAGGGAAGATAGGAGAAATTTACCTGTCCCGTTTTGGTAAGTCTTTTTCGGGACAATTTAGGGTGTGTGTAACTCTTTTTAGGGAACAATATAGTATGTGGTAAAGTCTTTTTTAGCTAACAATATATTGTGTGTAAGTCTTTTTAGGGAACAATATCTCGAGTAGTGGAAAGTCTTTTTATGTGGGGGGGGAACAATATAGTATGTGGTAAGTCTTTTTAGGGAAGAATCTAGTGTTGGTAAGTTCTTTTTAGGGAACAATATGATGTGGTAAGTCCTTTTTTAGGGAACAATATATTATGTGGTAATTGTCTTGTTTAGGGACAATATAGATGTGTTAAGTCTTTTAAGGGAAACATATAAGTGTGTGGTAAGTCCTTTTTTAGGGAACAATATAGAGTGTGGGTAAGTCTTTTTAGGGAACAATATAGTGTGTGGTAAGTCTTTTTAGGGAACAATATAGAGTGTGGGTAAGTCTTTTTAGGGAACCAATATAGTGTGTGGTAAGTCTTTTTAGGGAACCATGTAGTGTGTGGGTAAAGTCTTTTTAGGGAACATTAGTGTGTGGTAAGTACTTTTTAGGAACAATATAGTGTGTGGTAATTCTTTTTAGGGAACAATATAGTTTGTGGTAAGTCTTTTAGTTAACAATATATTGTGGCGGTAAGTCCTTTTTATGGAACAATATATTGTGTGGGTAAGTCTTTTTAGGGACAATATAGAGTGTGGTAAGTCCTTTTTAGGGAACAACCTAGTGTGGTAAATCTTTTTTTAGAACAATATAGAGTGTGGTAAGTCTTTTTTAGGGAACAATATAGTGGTGGTAAGTCATTGTTTTTTTAGGAACAATATAGTGTGTGGTATCTTTTTAGGAACAATATAGTTTGTGGTAAGTCTTTTTTAAGGGAACAATATGTGTGTGGTAAGTCTTTTTAGGGCACAATATAGTGTGGGTACGTCTTTTTAGGGAACAATCTAGTGTGTGGTAGTCTTTTTAGGGAACAATAATATGTTGGTAGTCTTTTTAGGGAACAATATAGTTGTGGTAAGTCTTTTTTAGGGAACAATATAGTGTGTGATAAGTCTTTTTGAGGGAACAATATAGATGTGGTAAAGGTCTTTTTAGGGACAATATAGTGTGTGGGTAAGTCTTTTTTATGGAACAATATATTGTTGATAAGTCTTTTTAGGGAACAATCTTAGTGTGTGGTAAGTCTTTTTTTAAGGGAACAATATAGAGTGTGGTAAGTCTTTTTAGGGAACAATATGTGTGTGGTAAGTTTTTGTAAGGAAAAATTAGAAGTGTTAAGTTTCTTTAGGGAAAAATTAGAGGTGGTAAGTAGGTTCCTAAGAGTCCCTATTTCCGCCAATTAATGACATGATACTTCCAGATATTCTAAATTAATACATAAATGAGACAAAACTCCTCCTTTAAAAGTGAAATGGTTTGGCACTAACAAACTCTTGCATATTAACAATAACATATAAGTCAAGGGGTGAAGTCTTTGCATCCACCAGAGGTACTGTATTTCAACACCTGCTCCAAATGGGGGAGGCGGTGGCAGAGTGGTTAGCGTCTCCGAGTGGCGTTCTCGGTGACCCGTGTTCGATCCCGATGAGAACGCATAATCCTTAAAAATATTTCTGCACCGTCTTCTTGGTCTAAGAACACCCACATGCTGCCCATTAAACTCTGCCTTGGATTGCGCAAGTGATCGGAGGACAACAAGGGCGGCATGAGCAATCTAATCACAGCCGTCACTATTACAATCCTGCTGCGCCACCACGGCGAGGGCTAACCATCACCGCTCTCTATGTTACCTCCAGGGCCTGCATCCCACCCCTGGAGCTCACGGCCTACACGCTCCTATATGGTCCAGAATGTAAAACAAACAAAAAAATGACCCGGTTTTGTCTGAGGCAGTCCTGGATCCGGAGACAAAGTTGTTGAATCAATGATATACTGTCTGCCTCCTGACGGCTGCCATCTGGGTGTGACGGCCGCTGGAGAACACCAATGGAATGAGGACGAACTTTCCTAGACATGGTCCTTTCAAAACCCTTAATAAAATGCCGTTGAAGCATTATCACATTTGGTGCTCATCTCCGTGGCATTAACCTTGAGCCTGTAGTGGGGTGACAACGCGCTACCCCTGGACACAAGGCTAGTGTGACAATCCGGGTTACCCACACAGGCGGCTTATAGTAAGACCGACACAGTTCGTCGCGGAGGCGTGCCCCGAGGCTGCCTAGTTGCCCCCGCGGGGGGCCGGGGCAACTTCTGCGGTGCCACGAAGACTTTGTATCACACCTGCCCCTGTGCCATCAGGGACCCCGTGGCATTGCAGCCCTACCCAGCATGCATTAGGGACCCTTGACATCCCCAGGTCTACGCCACCAGCCTGGTGACGTATTAATTATGGTCTAGTGCATGACAGGGCGGGCCATCAAGGATGCCCCCGGGGGACCTGTAACAAGCCAGGGACCTCGGGGGAGGACAGGGAGGGTGCTCCCCCGGCAAAAGCCGGGGCTTTTACCGGCCTGGGGATGCAAGCTCCCCGTATCTCCGACGCCCCGGGCACTGCCCCGTGTAATTAATGGGAGATTTAAGTCCATGGAGATATGCCCCACCCGGCAGCCCACATTTCAGGGTGCTGGGGTTAGTTGTCATGCCACGTGAGCCACCCATCGGACAGACCCGTAGCGGGTATATATATATATATATATATATATATATTGCGTACCTAGAACTACTTAACTATATTTCTTAACTACAACCCTCATCATCAAACTTTTGCTCCCTAACTCACTTCTCCCTTTTGCTTCACGAATCTTTCTCTTCCGATTATTTTCTTTCTTTTTTGCATATATGTGCAACCGTAAAGGGAAGAAGTGCTTGAGGAATTTATTTTTAATGTTATGGCAAGAAGGAAATATAATAGTGTTCGTCTGGGTTTCTGTCATATGCACAAGCTGGCCTACCAAATTGCTCCTCTTTGCTAAGCTGTTTTCACTTTCTCTAAATATTTTCTCTGTTGTCCCAAATACATGTAAGCAGTTATTAGTACAATAAACTAAGCTGTTTTCCTTATACTCATTTAGCTGGGTAAGTTTTTGCACAGAATCTGGCACTGATAACTGCTTGGTCTCGACTGCTAGCAGACACGACGGGCAATGAGTAGCAGACTTTTTCACTTTCCTGATGCAGTAACCTACAATGTAATGCAGGCTGCTCATCTCTGCTTGATCAATTTCCTTATCGCTCGAGATCTGTTCAATACACAGTTTATCTGTTTCACAGTCCAAAGAATAATTTGTTATCACACTTGGCTTGTCAAGGAATTCAGCAAGAAATTCACGGTCGTCTACCGTGTAGCTGCTTGCACTTGAACATTTCAGAAACTGAGAAACTGAAATCACTTTGACAGCTTGTCGAAATTCTAGGGCAGTTGGTACCGGGTTTTTCAGTCTTATTGAGCTAAACTAGTTCTCTAGGCTAGTGTTCTTCAAACTTTTTTCATCGCGACCCAGTTTGATTTTATGCTTGACATTCACGTACGTCTGTTGCTGCTTTCTCTCCGATGTGATTTTTTTTACAACTACATACATATATACATATGCATATAAATGTGCATACATATATACAAATATATATCTATGGATTCAAAATAATTGCATCTGTTCGAGTATGCCAATGTAAATGTTATCTATTAAAAGTATTTGAAAATTATGTAGAAGTACTGTGCAATTATTGTAACTACGGAAGTAGAGAAAAATTGTATTGATTGATTGGCAAGTGCAGATTATGCGTAATTACCTGCCTTCCCCATCGGCATTACCTCTATCTCTCTCTCTCTCCTCTCTCTCTCTCTCTCTCTCTCTCTCCTTCTCTCTCCTCTCTCTCCCCTCTCTCTCTCTCTCTCTCTCTCTCTCTCTCTCTCTCTCTCTCTCTCTCTCTCTCTCTCTCTCTCTCTCTCTCTCTCTCTCTCTCTCTCTCTCTCTCTCTCTCTCTTATTAATGCATTTCACATATTATTTATAGAATTATCTATTTACGACGTGGCGACCCACTGAGCAATAGCTCGCGACCCAATACTGGGTCGCGACCCGTACTTTGAAGAACCCTGCTCTAGGCAATCCTGAGTGAGCCTGGATGTGAGGAAGTATTTATGACCTTTGGCTAAACAGTTACTTTGAAGATCGAGGATTGTAGTCGTGGGTAATATCATGCCAGTTTGAACTGGTTTCCACTGTGCCTTAACCCCAATTGCCATGCTATTTAACACCCATATTACTTTCTCAAGATGAGATATAGCTTGCTGATAACAAGATTCGTTGTGTTTGCTTAGTATTTGCATACCTAGATGTCTATTTGACTTTAAGTCAAACCACTTGTTTATTAGTTCAATGAACCATGCTGTTGTAAGTAAATCATTACTGTATCCTTCACACTTAACCAAGTAATGAAGTCCTGAATACACTGAATGGCTAAAGAAACTTAAAGCACCAGATACTTTCATTTTATCAAAATGAGATGGAATAACATGAACTTCTGTTAGTTTTGGGGCAAGCTTCAAGTCTTTGTCACCCTGAAAAGTTAACAATTTGATAACACGCTGAACTGTCACTTCCTTCGAGGGCAGCTCAAATGTTTCTACAACTGCATCGCTCAAATGAATGATATTGCCTTTCACTACGGATCACAAGTTCTTGACAATATGAGGCACATCATGCATGAAGAAAAGAAATTCATTATTGCTAGATGAATGAGGAATTTTGATTACTACTCTGCAGTTCCATGAACAAATAATACCAAATCTATGCAGAAGGGCCCGGTTTGCACTGCCCATGTCTGATGTAACAGCACTAACATGTAAGCAAATACCCTTCGGTCGTGTTACTATTTCCAGAACAACAAGTTTTAAAGCTTCCCCCTTGACACTGTTTCCAGTAAAATAGTATGCCGCTATCTGTTTCCACCTTGTAGTAATTCCCCCTAGCATGAAGACAAGTGCATGAGTTGCTGTACCACTGTTAGTCAGGTTCGCCGTGTACCTGAAATGTGATCCCGTGGAATTGCGTGCCAAAAGCGATTTTATTGTTGAAATGGCATCTATAGGGTCTTAGTAGACAGAAAAACTTGGGTGGCAATTTTACTTTTGGGAATTTGGGTTTTTGTGGGGGCTTAAAGGGGGGTACCGTCATTTCGCAGTTTATCGCCCGAAATGAAAGCGCTAATATTGATATAACTATTTTTATCTCTTAAAATATTAATAGGAAAATTATGAAAAAATTCAGATGTCTTCCTCATATCATCATTCATTTATGTACCAAATATTTAGTTGATATCTGGAATAATTATTGACGTATTAACAAATATGTTATTTGTACATGCAGAGTCGGTGAACCAAGATATCCGCCGTCTCTGAACTAGGCTACGATTTTGTCAGCACCTATAATAAACTGATTCTAATTAAGTGGATGCGAAACAAATAACTCACACAGCTAATGAATTACAGTAAATTAATAATATTCTATGCAGTCATTTGTTCGTTGAGAAATATCTCAAGTCGAAACCCGTCGAATCAACTCCAATCTTTCTTTAGCAATTTGTGGACTAGGCTAAGATATTAAAGTTTTCTTTTTTTTTCCAGTGATGATGCCAATTAACTATATGTGCATACACCATATTCATCTTGAATGCTCGAACGGATGCTGGTATATATTTTAACTTGATAATTGTTTATGTATTTCCAGTTTCGAAGCGAGGCCTGTTGAGATTCAACTATAACGGACGTGGCAATGAACTCACTCACCTGCATCATTTTCGATAAAGGCAAGCGGAAGGGCTACACCTTTGCACAGAATGTTACATCAGATTCTATTGGTAACATAAAGAACTTTGCCGAGAAGCGAGCACAGTATGGAGAAACGCAGTATTCACCTCTGGCTGAAAATCTGTCAAAGTTGTCTGCATCTGATACGGAAAACATCCATTACCACAAAGAATGTTACAAACTCGTAGTGCATAAAGGTATGCTGGAGAGAGCCGAAAAGAGATTTTGTGAAACATCATCTAGTGAATCACAAATGCGACCAGCTAAACTCGGACGTCCATCCTTGGCACATGATGAGGATTCTGTCAGACGTGTTCGCAGGTGTCGCTCAATGGAGCCAAAGACCAAGTCCTGTGCGTTTCTCTGTGACAATCCGACAGATGGAGAGTTGCATCTTGTCCTGACAGATACGATGGGGACCCGGTTTCTGGACATAAAAGCGAACACACGTGACGACAAAGTCCGAGCAAACCTGTCACTGTTGCATGAAGTTGGTGATGCCGCTGCATATGAAATGTGGTATCACAGAGATTGTTTACGAAATGTTGAACGCCAATGCTATTCCTTCAGATTTGATTGTACTGGGGTCGATGATAATATCACCAAGCATATGTGTGACATTGAAATTGTAAATGCAGTCAAATGTTCGCTCTCGTCTGGTGCTGTTCTAAGTATGAATGATGTTAATGATGAGTATCTGTCAACTTTGACTGAACATGATGTTAGTGTGGATAGCTCCGACTTCAAACGCCACCTAAAAAGTTTGATAACAGAAAATATCAGTACTGCTGAATTTGTCAGGCCCCATCGACTCAATGAAAGTGACCATATCATCAGTAGTAAAACCCTTTCAGTTGCTGTTGATAAAGTAGTATCCCAAGATTTGGGGGAAACACTTAGCGACATTGTTAGAGTTGCTAAGTTGCTTCGTGATGGACTTGCAAAGATAAGTGGCACTTCACTGGTAGCATGTCGTTTGAAAATCCACCAATGGTAGCTTTCTTTCTGCAGCAGCTACTCTTTGGCACAAATCCACACTCTGTTTCTGGTAAGCGGGATGGAGCCATAAAGAACATCGTCAGCATTGTATCACAAGTACTTGTGCAAAATGTAAAGAGCGCCAAGCAAGTTCGCCATAAGCCGAAGTCAGATGTTGGATTTGTGTCACACACAGAGACACCGCTGAACATTGGCTTGGCACTCTCTGCACCCAACAAGTAACTCTGTTGACGATGACGAGTTGGGGTTGATGGAGTCCAGGTTCGCCAGAGAAACGGTCATCATCATTGATGGACAAGCGGTCGTACAGGGTATGAAGAAGCTTCCAGGGATGCACACAATTAGTGACCTGGCTGATGGATTTGTCAAGAGAATCGACAACATGATGAATTGGTACAGTGAAGGACGAATCATCTCCGACCGCTATATAACGGGATCTATGAAAGAAAAAACACGTTCCAAGCGAGCAGGATCAGCACAACCATTGAAGTTCATAATACAAAACGCGATGAACATACGCAATGTTCCTATGAAACTTCTGCTATCTCATGTAGACACCAAGTCCCAGCTCACACAATTTCTTGGGAAACGATTGCTGAAGCATTTCTCAAAGTAAGGGAGTAACAAAGGGCTTGTTGTTGTGTATGGGTCATCAGCATACACCAATGCAAACAACATCATCAGTCAGAATATGTCCACTCACAATCACGAGGAAGCTGACACACAGATCCCGCTTCATGTCATCGAGGCAGCAAGACAAGGAACGTCAACGCGAGACATGTATGTGTGGTCCCCAGACACAGATGTGTTCTTGTTGTTGATAAATCTTGTTGCCAACCACACCATCCCAGGACAATTGAAGATGTTAACTGGCAGAGCGAAGTTCTTCCGGACAATTGACATCAAAGAGAGGTGCACTGCGATTGGAACGGAGAAGTCAAAGGCTTTGATAGGACTGCACAACTTCACTGGCGCGGATTGGGGTGGAAAGTTCTTCAGTATATCGAAGAAAGCGTGGATAACCAAGCTCCTGCAACTACAGCTTACCCTCCAGATAAGCAAAATTCCACTTGTGAGCTGTAGTAAAACTTGCCAGCTGATTACGATTTGACTCATCGAGAGCTATGTGGCAACTTGTTTGTGCAGTTACAATTGAGACAGTGCGGTGAGAGGTGTGTGCAGCTCCCAATAGGTCAGTACTATCAATATCTGCAAACAGAAAGCTAGGATAGTAGGAATTAGGAGGATTTGTTATGGCTTTTCTCTTAACCTTGTAACAACATACCATTGTAATTTCTATTTCGTTTTATGCTGTTTTTTTTTGTTTTCAAAGCTTGTAACAATTCCAGCTTAGTGTTTTATTTACATAGGTATATATTTCTTTTGTTTCAGATCATGTCTGCTCCTGCTACGTCTCATCGTAAATGCCTAAACAACCCTGACTCCTTCTGCTATATATGTGGTAGTTTCACCATTCCAAGTCAGAGGGCAAGCATCAGCGTATTTGTCAAACAAGCATATTTCGCATATTTTAAAGTGAAACTCGGTGATCAAGACAAGCTATGGGCCCCTCACAAGTGTGCAAGCAGTGTGTCGAGAGATTACGGATGTGGACCAAAGGAACACGTGAAAAGTTGGCATTTGGTATCCCCATGGTTTGGCGAGAGCAAAAAGATCATTCCACAGACTGTTTCTTTTGTTTAGTGAAAACATCAGGATTTAACAAGAAAAATAAAAGTAAAATAGAATATCCTAATCTACCGTCAGCTGAGTATTGAGACCAATGCCTCATTCAGCTGAAATTCCAGTGCCAGTTTTCGAACAACTACCTGCTCTAGAAGATCTGAGTGATGTTGAAGAACGCAGTGACAGCAATGATGCAGATTTTGACATTCACGAGGATTCAGTTCGTAGGGGATTTGATCAGCACGAGTTGAATGATTTAGCACGTGATTTGGGCCTATCCAAAAAAGCTTCAGAAATACTAGCATCAAGACTGAACGAGAAAAACATACTTGAACAAGGAGTGAAGGTATCATACTTTCGAACCAGAGAAAGTACATTTCTGCAGTACTTTCGAAGTGCCAGCGGTTTTGTGTTTTGCCATAACATTCCTGGTTTACTGAAGGAATTAGGGCTTTCAATCTACAATCCAAATGAATGGCGATTGTTTATTGATAGCTCAAAGCGGAGCTTGAAGTGTGTCCTTCTACACAATGGCAATTTGTTTGGCGCAGTCCCTATTGGGCATTCGGTCTGTCTTCGTGAAGAATATGGAGATGTAAAGAGAGTCATCGAGTTATTGCAATATGACAAACACAATTGGATCATCTGTGTTGACCTTAAAATGGTGTCCTTCCTTCTTGGTCAACAACGTGGATACACAAAGTATCCCTGCTTTCTCTGTATGTGGGATAGCAGAGCTCGAGAGAAGCATTGGGTTCAGACGAATTGGCCTCCGAGATCTGATCTTAAACCTGGAGATCCTAACATTGTACATGAGCCACTTGTTGACAGGAAGAAAATAATATTCCCACCTCTGCACATAAAACTAGGTCTCATGAAACAATTTGTAAAAGCATTGTCAACTGATGGCGACTGTTTGAAGTACATCATCTTGGCATTTCCTGGACTGTCAATTGAAAAAATCAAGGCCGGTGTGTTTGATGGTCCACAAATTCGACAGCTCATCAAAGATGAACATTTCAACGGTACTATGTCAAACCTTGAAAAGAATGCTTGGCTATCATTCAAAGACGTCGTCAAGAACTTTCTTGGAAATACACGTCCAAGTAATTACACAGAAATTGTTCAGAAACTATTGGAGAGCTACAAAGCGCTTGGTTGCAACATGAGTATTAAAGTACATTTTTTGCATAGCCATCTTGCCAACTTTCCGGAAAATCTTGGCGCTGCTAGCGACGAGCAAGGTGAACGATTTCACCAAGATTTGAAAGTTATGTAAGAACGTTACCAGGGTAGATGGGATGTGCATATGATGGCTGACTATTGTTGGAGCATCAAACGCGATAGTCCTCAAGTTGAACACTCCAAACAAAGCTACAAACGTAAATTTTTACCTTAACCTGCACACAATTATAGCCTTATCCTTTCTAAAAACATAATAATGTTAAATAAACATTCTATTCATGCCTATTTCTTTCATTTTTCATTGTATGTTAACATTTGCAACTTTTTATAAAATAAGCACTGTTACTGTTATGTACAGTATTTTTCATATTTTTAAAGAAAACGAAAATCCTACAGTTCAAAAACTTGACGTGATAAGAGAAAAACTGAGATCAGTTTTGGATTCAGCACCCAAAAATTACTTAATAACAAGTGTCAGACCTAACTCAACAAAAATTTGTTCCCCAGTGTTATCAAGACTTTCCAGATCTTTGGAGGTTCAGACAGTCTTCCTGAAGCTGATGTTGTCAATGTCGAAAAGTTCTTCTGCAGTGTATACTCCAGCAAAAGTTTGTGCGTCACATTGCCAGATCTTCGATTGTTCAAGGTCAAGAACTCGGAGGGTGAAAAGCTTCCACCGACGCGAAGCACTCTGAAACCTCACATACAACGTGCCAACCTGATGTCCAAAAGAGACAAAACCTACCAAGAACCAAGGCCAAAGAACCTGCTCCCAGAGGGCAATGGATGGAAACTAAATGACGACAAAAACCTTATACCCGTACAATGTCTCGAAAAGCCAGCACCACGTGCAGTACTTGAACTAGTTAGGTGTGGATGCAAAGGTGCGTGCAAAGAGAAAGTGAACTGTTCATGCCATAAAAATCGCCTGCCATGCACAGCATTATGCAAATGCACCGACTTTGGAAACGTGAAAGACTACAGTATTTGTGACGAAGATGACATGTAGCCAATCAGTTAGCCAATGTATTAAGATCAGCAAATGACCCCATAAGATTCATTTAAGATTTTACATTCATTTAGTCTACTGTTAGTATTCATCTAGATGTTGAGTGGAGTAATTACTAGTGTAAAAAAGTGGTATGAATGTGTGATGATTACAGAAAAGTATATTTTTATCTCCTTTATTTGTATCAGTGCTATGAAGTCATGTCATGAATATTACATGTTTTATCATACAGTTGTCGTTTTTTTCTTATATATATAAACATACACAATTATATCGTTTAAATATCATAGTATATGCCTAAATAATGTAGCAAGAGAAAAACAATTCCGGACACTAACTGGTGCTGAGGTTGTTAAAATCTTCTAGTCACGGATGACTTATTTCTGCATTGGATACTTATCTGGGAAGAACATACTTCATAAAATAGTGCTACGTTACTATCATCGATTAGGCCTAGCATTCATTTATTATACATATATTTAGTTAGACTTGTTTTATAGTAGGAGACAATCAAAGGTGCTGAAATGGACAAAATCTTAACCTAGTTCAGAGACGGCGGATATCGTGGTTCACAGACTCTGCATGTACAAATAACATATTTGTTAATACATCAATAATTATTCCAGATATCACCTAAATATTTGGTACATAAATGAATGATGATATGAGGAAGACACATGAATTTTTTCATAATTTTCCTATTAATATTTTAAGAGATAAAAATTGTTATAACAATATTAGCGCTTTCATTTCGGGCGATAAACTGCGAAATGACAGTACCCCCCTTTAAGCCCCCACAAAAACCCAAATTCACAAAAGTAAAATTGCCACCCAAGTTTTTCTGTTTATTAACACCCTATAGATGGCATTTAAACATTAAAATCGCTTATGGCACGCAATTTCCACGGCATGACACGGTGAACCTGACTATGTGTTCGGGAAGTGTTACGTTACCCCTCAAACAGCTTGACGATAGGTCGTACTGGAGACGCGCTTGAATGCACATTTCATCCAAAATTAAGCAACGCTCCCTCTCTTCTGGTTTCATTGCAGTAACCTTTATTTGTAAAAATTTAAACACTTCTTCTAATATACCGGGTTCCATACTAACAAACTCAAGTCTTCTCCTCAGTGACCGAAGAGAAGGTAGGGGCTGCTTTTGTTGCAAAAGCAAATCATAACCTGTTGACCCACAAGCAAACCTCAGCTGAAGGCCCTTCTTAACTGTCTCATTTGACCACTTCACTCGTCTGCTATTATGACCCTGACTGCCACGACCGAGACTAGCAAGCTGGTCCTTGTTAAAGACCATTGACATGCTATCAGTCAAGTACACATCGATGAACAACAGCACGTACGAGTAGTTTGTATCACTGAGTAGGAAGAGGAGAGCGAGAGGCAGAGCAGCTTCATAGATGCAACATGGCGCCTTAGAGTCACGTGACCTGAACTGACCAATCACGCGCGACCTGTTTTGTCCGACCATGGCCAAACTCTCCCTATCTATGGCTCTGCCGCGGATATGCCCACTCCCGCTCCGGCGCCTGTGCTTTCCACGGCGACGCCCATGCTACCCGCGCCCACACTCATGTTACCCGCGACGCCCACGGCCACCTCCACACTTTCTCAGCCCGGTGTCACGCCCGCTGCATCCCCTGGCCCCATGACGAGTACCCCCGCCCTCCTGTCAGGGCTGTATAGTAGAGGGTTGCTCGGGACACTGCGATGCGTGGTGGGCGTGGTGAAGCGCCTTCTGACCAGGCCGGGTGACGTCCCAAGGGACGAAGGGGAACTTGAAGCCTTCATCTGGGAAGAGATGGAAAGGGATTTCCACCGTGGCACCCACGCTCGCGACAGTCCCTCATCATCACCCCTTATCCTCCCCTCCACCTCCACTACGCTGCCCTTCCTGCACCTGTCCTCCGATGATGATACTGGAGCCGAGTGACAGTGAAAGTGACGGTGAGGCGCCCGTGACCCCCCCCCCCCCCCCCCGCCGCCCGCCACCGGCAGCCTCAAGGTGCTCTAATGGAATATTCAGGGGCTACGTGGCAAGAGACCTGAGGTCATCCAGGCCATAGTGGAGGAGGACCTTGACCTCGGTCTCCTGCAGGAGACGCTGACGCCGGAACGCTTTGAGTGGATTTTTTTTTTTTTTTTTTCCCTATCGGCCTCCAACAGGGGAGGACCACGGGCTGACTTGAGCCCGTCAGAGAGGCAGCCTAGTGCGGCAGCGCGGCGGCGCTAGGCTGCGGGCAAAAAAGACGGGAGGCGAGGGGCATGGCTACACTCGCCGTTCCCGGAATAGAGGAGAGTGTTCGTGCTGCTGGCGTGCGGCACGAGGACTGGCTTGTCCATCCTGACGAGAAGTGCGGGGCACTCAGCAGGATACACTCTCCGTGCAGGGGGGCGCAGCAGGCTGCTACGCGTCGGGGATGAGGGGGAAGAGTGGCCATGGTGGGGCTGCCCGGCCCGCTGCCATGGGGGTTGGCGTGTTATCCCCGCCAGGAGCTCCGATAGGCGAGTGGAGAATAGCGGGATACACGGTGCACTCCCTCTCGTGTGGCGAGGATGGGCGGCGCGGCTGTGTAGTGGTGGTACGCAGCGCTCTCCTGCACCGCAGGATAGCGGACCCCATGCACTGTGGCGAGGGCGTGGAGGTGATGGTAGTGCAGCTGGAGCTTACCGGCCACCCGCTGACTGTGTACAACGTGTACAGCAGCTGGAGGAGGCAGCTGAAGGCCGATGAGCTGCTCTCCCTCGCCACACACAGCAGCGTCCTGGTGGGTAGCGACTTCAACGCCCACCACCCGATATTGCAGTCTGTCTCCCCCACCAACCGTGCGGGTCGCCACCTGGCCGCGGTGCTGGAGGAGGTGCCGGAAATTTTCCTCCTTAACACCGGGGAGCCCATCCACGTCCGGAGTGGCAGGCTGGACCTCACCTTGGTCTCCAGTGATCTGGCACCGGCCGCCTCCTGGCGGGTCCACCCCACTTTGACCAGCGACCACTACGCAGTCGCCACTACACTGCAGGTCACGCAGCCGCTGCCACAGCTTCCTCCGCCGCGGTGGAATATACAGCGGGCGGAGTGGTCTTTGTTTCAGGCCGTCCTGGACGAGTGGTGAGCCAACAACGAGCCGCCGGAGGATCTGGACCATCAAGAACGCGACCTGACGGCGGCCATCGAGAGGGCGGCGGAGGCGGTCATACCAAGGAAGGTCCCTGGCCGCCGGTACAACCAGAACTGGTGGTTCTACAACCAGGAGGTGCTTGAACAGAACCACATGGTTAACATCCACCACAAGTTGTACCGCAGGCGGCCGACGCCCACCAATCTGGAGCTGTTGCGTGAGGTGGTGCGGCACGCTCGGCAGGTCACGGGGCGGCTGCGGGAGGCCAAATGGCTCGCATGGTGCGCCAGTTTTAACCAGCACACCAAATTGGCCGAACTGTGGGGCAAGGTGAGGACTGCCTCCGGAAAGTGACCTCCCCGCCCCGCTGCCCACCCCCAGCCGTTACAGGAGGCCAAGCGCCTGGTGGGGATGTTTGTCTCGAGGGGTAGCAGCGACCAACTCCCCGCCCGTGTCCAGCGGCTGTAGGTTCGGCTCCAACCTGTGCGTGAGGCTGTCATCGGCGCCGCACGCGCTCGCCCCGACGCCACTGATCAGGCCTTCACTCCTCAGGAGCTGGTAAGAGCCAGGAAGGGACGGGACACCGTTCTGGGCACTGACGGCGTCACCTACTCCACGCTAGCCCAAGCTGAGGCGGCCGGGGAGGCGGCACTCCTAGCCCTGATCAACTCCTCCTGGCTGGCCGCTTGCCCTCTGCGTTGAAGGAGGCTGACATCCAGCCCACCCCTAAGCCCAGGGAACCGAACTGGCCGCGCCCCATCTATCTGATGAGCAGCACAGCCAAGACGGCGGAGAGGATGGTGCTGGCCCGCCTCCTGTGGCGCCTGAGAGACCTCCACCCACACATCTTCGGCTTCACCACGGGGTAGGGCACCTCCAACAGCGTCATGGCCCTCCTGGGCCAAACCAACAACCGCCCTGCTGTCGCCGTCTTCCTCGACCTGGAGAAGGCGTTTGAGCTGGCCAACGCCCACGCCATCCTGACCGCGCTGGTGCGGCGGGGCGTGCGGGGCAGACTCCTCGCCTGGATTGAGAATTACCTCTGGCACCGCCGCGCCAGGGTCAGGTTCTAGGGGCACAAGTCCAGCTACAGGGAGCTGAAAAACAGCACGCCGCAGGGCGGGGTCCTCAGCCCCACCCTTTCCAACCTCCTGATGGAGCAGCTGGTCAGCCTGCCGTTCCGGGAGGGCACGGCACTTCTCAGCTACTCCGACGACTTGGTCCTGGTCGTCACTGGCCGGGGTGACCGGGTGTCTCGGACCCAGCAGCCCTTGGCCTGGGCAGCTGCAAGTGCAGAGAGCTGGGTCTCAAGATATCGGTTGAGAAGTCCAAGGCCATGGTGTTCAAGGCCGCTGACCCCCCGGTCTATCCTCTACAGATACAGGGCATCAGGCTGGCTTGGAACCGCTCCTTTCAGGACTT